>JAODAL010044029.1:0-33272 GCA_025379985.1 Phyllomedusa bahiana
GCACCTCTCAGGTACAGGATAGGTCTTGCCTGGTCACTTAGGTCAGCGGCGCCAGCTTCCGACCTCCCGTGGATCAGGGATCAGGGCTCGCCCGTCAGCTCCGCTGCAAGTGGCGTCCCTCCAAGATGGCGCCTGGGCCCTTGCTAGTAGGCCTCTCGCGGCACGATCTGCCGCCGTGGACTCCCGGGGATTCTGTAGCAAAAGAACCCCAGAGTCAGTGGCTCTACAGTCTCGGCAGGATTTCCGAGTGTTTTAATGGCCCTGGGAGAGCGGATGGCTCAGATGTTCTCCAGATTCTGCCGCTGGGTTCAGGAGCTCGGGTAAAAAGCGGCCATGCTTGATGCCCCGCCCCCAGAAGTCCCGTTCCTCCCATTTTAAATTTAAAGAAGATGGTTGTCGTCTGAGTGCTAGTTTCTTTACTACTTCCACAAACATATCCAATAAATTATATTGTGAAATCGGAGGTGTATTCCTAGATTTTGGTTTCAAATTAGTCAAGGGTATATCTAGAATTATGGGGTCTCCTTCACTTTCAACCTGCAATTGTTCAAGATCACCCAATGTTTTTTCCTCAAATTTCCTAAAGATTTGCTCATCATTATTTTTCATTTTATGATATTTATGTAAAGTCAGTCTTCTAGCGAGATTAATATCTTTTACCCATACAAACTCATTAAATTTGGGCATGGGAGTAAATGTAAGACCATATGCCAACACCTGTTTTTGATTTTCCATTAGTCTATAGGAGGATAAATTAATCACTTGAAGTGCTCCGTCCTTTGTTATTTCTGATTACTTGTGCGCCAAGTTTTGCTAATTTATTTTTAGGTTGATGGAAGGATGCTTTTGTTTTTTTCTGAACACTTTGAAATATTAACAGATTGGATTTTATTTTGGGGGCGCTTTATTGATGATATATTGATTTTTTGGGATGGTAGTGAAAAATTATTCAGGGATTTTGTATCTAGACTCAATGATAATGAAATTGGGATGAAATTCACCTTTGAAATTCATCGAGAGAAAATAAATTTTTTGGATCTTCAAATCATGTTGGATGAAAACAAACAGATTCAGACAAAGATATTTCGTAAAAATACGGCTACCAATAGTTTGTTACACTTTTCTAGCTGGCATCCACCTTCTCAAAAAAAGGGGATTCTCATAGGCCAATTTCTAAGTGCTCGTAGGAATTGCACTACTTTAAAGGCTTTAAATGAAGAAGGTACAAAGTTAAATGCACGTTTTCAGGCAAAGGATAAACCAAAAAAATGTTTGAGGAAGGTGTTTAATAGGGCTTTGACTAGTGACAGAGGACATTTATTAATAAGTAAACAAAAGAAGAAGGAAAAAACTAATTCGTTGTATAGGTATCTTTGATTATAGAGCCAATGAAATGAGAGGTATACTTGGAAGATATTGGCACATTATGAGGGCAGATCCAGTATTCTCTGAGGCGATTCCTAAATATCCTAGTGTCACATATAGAAGAGGAAATTATCTCAGGGATGAATTTGTGCATAGTCATTTTGAGGGAGATGGCAAAAAAACTTGGTTGCATTCTCCGGTGGTAGGCTCAAATCCCTGTGGCAACTGTTCATTCTGTCCATTTATATGGAAAACTAAAGAATTTGTTACTCCCATTGATAAGAGAAGATTTGAGATAAGACAATTCATCAACTGTAAAACCAGAGGGGTGATTTATGGGGCTATGTGTACTTGCCCCAAGATCTATGTGGGAAAAACCATACAGGAATTTTGTCGTCGGATCTCGAAACATCTGAGTGCTATTAAAACTAGAGGTGACACCCCCCTAGCGAGACACATTTTGGAAGTACATAATGGTGAAATAGAGGTGCTAAAATTTTGGGGCATCTGTGTGAAAAAGCTAGGGGAAAGAAAGGGCGATCTGGATGTAGTTTTGTTGCAGGAAGAGGCAAGATGGATATATAGACTCAATACATTGAACCCCAAAGGCCTAAATGAAGGCTTTTCATTTTCAGCATTTATTTAATCTTGCTGATTCCCTATATAATTTTTGAAGAAACATAATATATGTGATTAAGTACGGTCAGTGGTACATAGCACGGTTGAATATATGACTATAGGAGCATCAGAGTTCACATAGGTATTTTTTTTTCTCTCCTTCCTCCCCCATCTCCCTCCTGCCCACCTCTGCCCCCACCTTGTCCCTCATTTTCCCTGTGTTTTGCAATGATGATAGGTATTTATCACGTAAGGCCCTGGGTTCTATCTGGCAGATTGGGATGTGTGTATATTGTTTCTGTGCATGAAGAGGTTTTTAGCAACTGAATCAGATAATATATACACTTATGTTGCTATGACGAGACGCAGCTCGGGAGTAGATTACCATCTATTCATGTATACATATATCTATGTATAGATTTATTGTTTCTACTCACTGCATAGATTTTGTGCTAACTTTAAATACATTATATACAATACAAATGTATGCAAATACAATAGAGTATAAATGTACTAACATTTTTGCATACTCCCATTGTAAAGTAATGAATTAGGCAACTAGCCTTGACCTGTAAGAAAGAATCTTTAATGGGGAAGTTGGGAGGTGAAATTGCGGGAGGGGGGGCAGGCTATCCATAGGGCCTGTAGCTTTATTAAAATGAATATGTATATTAGATATAAAGGAGAAGTGGTTTATGGGAAGAGACTAAGACAATAGTGTACAGTAAAATGGAGTATATATTCCCAATGAATATGCATATTAGACATGGAGGAGAAGGAGTTCATGGGAGGTGATAAAGCTGGTAGTGTGCTGTGGAATGTAACACCTATTCTGCTTAGTCCGTTCTAGGTGAGCCACGCAGACACAATAATATGAGAGAAATGGGACGGAAGTCCATCACAGTCAGGGCAGATATCTCCATTGATACAGTACGTGGGCGCGGGCAGTATGGTAAGATAGGGTGCAAGCCCGCTATGGAGATGATGAACTTGTCTGAGGAATGTTGTTTATGGGAGCATAGAAAATACAGTGATCAAAAGTCCCTCTCTGTTCTCTTGCGAGATTCCTATTGTTTTGGAGACTATTTTCCTACAAGGCAAGCTGAACAAACCAGTGTATCAGTTCCTTGGCCACAGTAACTTCCAGAGTCTGTGGCAAACGAGAAAAAACTTGGTGTTCCAAGTAGCAAATGAATTGCCCAGGAACCAGCGTCCACAGAGCAGGATTTTCAGCGGTGACGAACCGGGAAATTCCAAGGACTCCACTCCCTTTTTTTTTGGGAAAGGGGACACCGTCCAGCACTTTTCTTTTGGGAAAATTTTACGGAACCAAGAGTCCGTTATCAATTTAACTAGCAGCAGGTGAGCTACACCACCACGCAGAGAAACTGAACTCTCATCGCCATTTAGGCAGAAACCCTATTTCCGGGGAGTGTAACACCTCCTGGCAATGTTGCAGAGCTTCAGAAATTGAAAGTGTTATAACTAAGATGCGAATTTTTTCAACAAAGGGGAAATTTCTTTTTGAATTTCCGGAAAAACTTCATTCGGAACGAAGTCAATTTGGGGTACTTCGGTAAACGAAGTGTGTTTTGATTGATAAAATGGCTACGACACATGGCGTTACATGGGGCAAAGAACCTGGGAGAAGAAGGCATACCCGCATGACATGTGAGAGATGAAGCCAATCAAGACCGGCGGGTTATGTGACTCACCGCACTATATAGTCCGCGCGACGCTGGGAATATACCCTACCGACCTGTAGAAGAATCTTATGGGAAGGGGGGTGAAATGCCGAGCGGGGGCGCTATCCATAGGGCTGTAGTTTATTAAAGAATATTATATTAGATATAAGGAAAGTGGTTTATGGGAAGTGACTACAGACAATAGTGTACAGTAGAAATGGCTTAATTCCTAAGAATTAGCATATTAGACATGGAGTGAGAAGGGTTCATGGGAGGTTGAAGTCAGTGGTGTGTCAGTGGATGTAACACATATTCTGCTAGT
Organism: Phyllomedusa bahiana; assembly: GCA_025379985.1. Classification (NCBI taxonomy): domain Eukaryota; kingdom Metazoa; phylum Chordata; class Amphibia; order Anura; family Hylidae; genus Phyllomedusa; species Phyllomedusa bahiana. The sequence continues at coordinate 3,991 of JAODAL010044029.1, forward strand.
CCGTTCTTGCAGCCACGCAGACACAATAATATCAGAGAAAGGGCAGTCATCACAGTCAGCAGATATCTCCTTGATCAGTACTGGGCGGGGCAGTATGGTAAGATAGAGGTGCAGCCGTTTTATGAGATGATGACTTAGTCTGGGCAATGTTTTTTTGTGTAGCATAGAAAATACACGATGATCAAAAGTCCCTCTCTGTTCTCTTGCGAGATTCCTATTGTTTTGGAGATATTTTCATACAAGGCAAGCTGAATCAAACCAGTGTATCGTTCTGTGGACCACAAGAAACTTCCAGATTGTGGCAAACTGCAGAAAAACTACTTGGTGTTCACAGTAGCAGAGTGAATTGCCCAGGTAATCTACAGCAGCTTCCACAGTTGTCAGAGTCAGCGGTGACAAAAGACCAGATTGACCGCACTATAGGATCTCGTAGTGTTTCTGGAGGGATCACGATCAGCACTTTTCTCTCTTGCGAATTACGGATCCAAGGAGTCCTTTATCAGATGTGTAACTAGCAGCTGTGAGTACACACACTACAGCAAGAAACTGACTCTTCACGCACATGTAGCAGAAATCTATTTCCTGACTGTGTAACACCTCTGGCAATGTCGCAGAGCTTCAGAAATAGCAAGTGTTGTAACTGAGTATGGAGCGAATTGATCAAGAAGTGGAAGTCATTGAATTTCCGAAACTTCAGTTCGGAACGAAGCTCGATATTTTGGGTACTTCGACTTTGAACGAATTGCTCCAGTGTGTTATGATAATGGCGATACTGGGTTACTGGGCATAAGATTGGGAGGAAGAAGGATAGCCGTGCATGATGTACCAGAGAAAGCAATACACCCTTTTGTGACGTCACCGCACTATATAAGTCCAGGGCGCGACGCAGGATATCAATATCGCTCTCATTTGTTGATCAGGAAAGGTGCAGCGCGGCTGCATTTGTAAACTGATACTAAAGAACTCATTTTTATACAGCGATTTTTGTGGGTGTTCAGCTTGTCTCCAGAGATGCTTTCTTAACGTTCTATTCTGATTTTGTGGGGTATGGACTAAAATCCAGTGTTGTGTCCAGTGCACGAAAATTATACATTTTTAATGTATCTGCTTTCACAGCAATTGATAATCCAAGGGGCATTATCCAGTTCCTGTTGTATCATTTAAAGAAACAGCGTTTTTACAACTACAAAGCACTCTATTTTTGGTTGCTCAATTCTTTTGCGCAATTTACATCCAGGGTTAATTAAGCGTTGTTCTGCTGTTGTGGTGACTAAAAAAACCGTCTTATTTCACGCTAAAAAAAATACATTTTTCCTGTAGCATAATTCACAAGCGAAGGTTAATTACAAGTTTTCCTCTTGTTGTGTAGCGTAAAAAACACGCCATTGTAACACGCTACAAAGCTCGTAGTTTTTGGTTGCTCAATTCTTTTGCGCAATTTACATCCAGGGGTTAATTAAGCGTTGTTCTGCTGCTGTGGTGACTAAAATAAACCGTCTTTTTCACTGCCAAAAAATAAATTTTTCCTGTAGCATAATTCACAAGCGAAGGTTAATTACAAGTTTTCCTCTTGTTGTGTAGCATAAAAAACACGCCATTGTAACACGCTACAAAGCTCGTAGTTTTTGGTTGCTCAATTCTTTTGCGCAATTTACATCCAAGGGTTAACTAAGTATTTTTCTGCAGTTGTACTCAGTAAAAGAAACTTTGTTTTTCACCGCCACAGAAGAAATTCTGTAGCATAATTCATATCCGAAGGTTAATTAAGCCTGTTTGTGCTTTTATATTCAGTAAAATACAGTTTTTAAACGGCACATACAAGTAAATTTTTTCTTCCCATTTGTGGAGCGCAATTTATATCTAAGGGTTACCCAAGCTTCTTAGTGGGTTCATTTGGAGTCAAATACAGGGTGTGTATTTATCATATACAGATATCTTCATCAAACAGTGTCTGTACATTTTAGAACAAACAGTATGTCAGACAGAGAGGTGGCAGGCTCTTCACCTGCGAGTGGCAGAGGCACAAACATTCCTGGAGCAGGCCCAGGTCGCAGCACAGCAAGGGGACGTCGCAGCAGGGGTCACTCGGTGAGGCCACAACTGCCGCTGTCATCTAGAGGCCGTGTGATGACTAGCAACCCAAGGTTTCTTGATTGGTTGAATAGGTCATCCACTTCCTCTCAGATGACATCTGACAACCCCAGCCAAGAGTCGGTGGGAACGTCAGACACAACCCTTAGTTGGCATGGCCCGGGAGCGGGTCAGCGACCCTCACCTGTCCTCAACCCGCCTCTGTCCCATCCGGTTCCCTCAGCCAGAGATCTACTATGTGGTCTGGGCTCAGCGCCACTATATAGCGAGGATGAACAATTTGAGGAGGGCAGTCAGCAGCTACTTGGCAGCGAAGAAATGGGGCCAATATCCCCTGCTTCTTGCAGTAGGCAGCAAAGTATAGATGAAGAGAGAGGCATGGGAGATCATGTTGTGAGGGGTCAGCCTCTGCATACCTAGAACGGTGATGAGTATAGCAGTAACGATGAAACACAAATAGATGATGATGTAGCCGACCGCACTTGGGAGCCGGGTGAGGCAAGGGCTTCATCAACGTCAGGAGAAGAGGGCGTCAGGTTGCGCGTCAGGCAGCAGCGCAGCCAGCAAGTGGGTTGTGTGGCCGTGAGTCAGAAAGGTAGCATCAGTGTGAGTTCGGGAGCCAAGCGGCCACGGGGTAAAAAACCCACTTCGCAGGTCCAAGAAAGTAGCGGCACAGGGGCTCAGCGAGGCAGCGGCGGTAGTAGTCACTCAGTGCGGAGCGTTGGCGGTAAAATCCGATACTCGGCGGTGTGGCAGTTCTTTGCTAAGACACTGGAGCAGCCCAAAATGGGTATATGTAGAATCTGTGGGCAGAAAGTGAAGCGTGGCCAGGGAGCTAACATTGGCACCACGGCCCTGCGTCAACACATGCAGCGTCACCATCCAGTGGCCTGGGAGATACGTGGCTCAGATGTGGTGGTCCATCCTGCCACCGCAGCAGCGGCCAGTGGCACGCATGCCATTGCAGCCAGTCAAGGCTCCACCACCTCTGCAGAAGGGAGCTGTTTCTCTTTGACATCATCTCCCGGTCCAGATGCTCCTGCTCCTCGCTACTCATGGTGCCAGCAGTCGTTCAGCGAGGCGATTGCAAAGAGACAACAGTATGCGTCCAACCATCCTAAGGTGCAGCAGCTGACCGTGCTCCTGTCCAAGTTGTTGGTACTGCAGTCCCTCCCTTTCCAAATGGTGGACTCTGCACCGTTCAGAGAACTAATGGCTTGTGCGGAGCCGAGATGGAGAGTTCCAAGCCGTAATTTCTTTTCCAAAAAGGCAGTACCAGCACTTCATAAATATGTAGAACAGAAGGTGGGCCAGTCCTTGAGCTTATCGGTTTGTTCCAAGGTGCACGGCAGTGCGGATTTCTGGAGCTGTAACTACGGTCAGGGCCAATACATGTCCTTTACGGCCCACTGGGTGAATGTGCTTCCTGCCCAGGCACACCAACAACTTGGACAGGAGACGCCGCTTTCTCCTCCACGTTGTCAAACTGCTGCTCCTGCGCCAATGTCCGCCTCCTCCTCCACCACCACCACCATCTCAGCCTCTACAAGTATTGCTCCATCATACCACATGTGTAGGGAACAGCGGTGTCACGCAGTTCTACACCTGGCTTGCCTCGGCGAACGAAGTCACACAGGGGAGGAACTGCTCCGCGTCATGCAGCAAGAAATCGATGTGTGGCTTTCTCAGCGCCAACTGCAAATCGGAATCATGGTGACGGACAATGGGAGGAACATGGTGTCCGCGCTACACTGAGGAGGGATGGTCCATACGCCCTGCATGCCGCACGTGTTCAATCTGGTTGTCAAAAGGTTCCTGAAGTCTTCCACCGATCTTCAGAACATTCTGAAAACGGCCTCGAAACTGTGCATGCACTTTATCCATTCCTACAAAGCCAGGAACACCCTCCTTGAGTTGCAGCGGCAGAACGGCCTCCCCCAACACACTCGGATATGCGATGTTTCCACCCGTTGGAATTCCAACCTGCACATGTTGAACCGACTGTATGAACAGAGAAAGGCCATTAATGATTTTTTGATGATCCAGGAGGACATGAGTACTCCCCTGTGTAACTTTGATGTCAGCCAGTGGAAGCTCATGCGTGACAACTGCCGTTTGTTGAGGCCATTCGAGGAGGCCACGTTATTTGTCAGTCGCCAGAACTACGGGATGAATAACGTCATTCCACTGCTTCATGTCCTGCAACAGATGCTGAAAAATCTGTCTGGGCAGGGGACTGGAGACATGGCGACTACATCTCGCGGCCACATGAGTCCGGTGGGGACTGAAATGGAGGAGGAGGAAGAGGAGGACATTGGAGCAGAAGCATTGTCTGGTGAAATGAGTGGATTTTCTACCCAGGTGACATGAGAGGAGGAGCAGGAGCAGCTGGAGGAGGTAGATGGAGATGAGGAAGACTAGGCAAATGACCCGCAAGCACCGTGGCAGTATACAGTGGAGATGGAGGCAGGGAGCCCCTCGGAGTCACTTGTGCAGATGGCCACAGCATGCTGATTTGCCTGGCTAGTGACAGCCGAATAGTCAGCATCCGGCAGAGGAATGACTTCTGGCAATCCACCCTATTGGACCCTCGCTACTGGTCAAAAATGGGAGACTTTTTCCAAGCTATAGAGAAGGAAGACAAACTCAAATAAAAAAGGGAAATACTACGTAGTAAGTTGGACGCTGCCTATGTGCGGCATCTTCCCTCCGGGGGGTTCTTCAGCGCTCACGTACTACTGCCGCGGCTGCTGGGGAAAGGTGGGGGGGGGGGGTAGGAGCAGTACCAGCTCCATCAACAGCAACCTAAGTCAGGAGTCACTGATGAGCAACTTCCTTCACCCGCCTCGTGAGGAGGGCAGTCGCCAGCAGCAGCAGCAGCAGGACCTGGAGCAGACCTTGAACCAACAGGTGGTGGCCTACTTGGACAGCACTCTGCCACTCCAGTTAGAAGATCCGCTGGACTACTGGGCAGCCAAACTGGATGTGTGGCCGCAACTTGCCGAGTTTGCCGTGGAGAAGGTGTCATGCTCGGCCAGTAGTGTGGCATCAGAGCGGGTGTTCAGTGCAGCGGGGGCCATCGTTACCCCAAGGAGAACCCGCTTGTCCACGGGAAATGTGGAACGACTGACCTTTGTCAAGATGAATCAGGCGTGGATCAGACAGGATTTCCACACACCAATGCCTTAGGCGTCAGACTACATCAGCGATGACGCCTCACCCAAACTGTGAGAAATGAGTCTGGGTTCAAACTACCTGCCTCAGCCACTATTCTGATGCCGCCACCCGTCTGATGCCACACATCTTCTGACAGTTTCTCCATCTGCCACCAACCATCTTTACCAGGGACTGTTATTGCCACCCACCTCCACACTCTGTCATTGTGCCACTTTATGACCTCATGCTGCTGTTGCTGGTGCCGTGACATTCACACTGTGTCATTGTACCACTCTCTGACCTCATGCTGTTGCTCCTGCCGCCGTCACCTCCACTCTCTGTCATTGTGCCACTCTGTGGCCTACTCCAGTTTTTGCCACCTCCAGAATGTCATTGTGCCACTGTCTGACCTCATGCTGCTGCTGTGGCTGCTGCTGTGACCTACACACTGCGTCATTGTGCAACTCTGTGGCCTATTTCTGTTTTTGCCACCTCCAGAATGTCATTGTGCCACTGTCTGACCTCATGCTGCTGCCGCCGTCATCTCCACTCTCTGTCATTGTGCCACTCTGTGGCCTACTCCAGTTTTTGCCACCTCCAGAATGTCATTGTGCCACTGTCTGACCTCATGCTGCTGCCGCCGTCACCTCCACTCTCTGTCATTGTGCCACTCTGTGGCCTACTACTTTTTTGGCCACCTCCAGAATGTCATTGTGCCACTGTCTGACCTCATGCTGCTGCTGCCGTGACCTACACACTGTGTCATTGTGCCACTGTCTGACCTTATGCTGCTGCTGTGGCTGCTGCTGTGACCTACACACTGTGTCATTGTGCCACTCTGTGGCCTACTCCTGTTTTTGCCACCTCCAGAATGTCATTGTGCCACTCTGACCTCATGCTGCTGTGGCTGCCGCCGTCACCTCCGCACTCTGTCACTGATGTTGCCACCTGAGCACTCAGCTTGTTTTTTTCCAGCTGTCGCTGCCATAACTTTATCAGGCTACATTCCCCCTTGAGTTTTTTGGTCAGTTTTAAGTGCCAAGGGAATTTTAAAGTGAAGCGATTCTAAGAGCGGCAGCAGTCATCTGCGTGTCATACTAAAACACAACATTGTATGAAGACCAAACCAAGCTCCCGCTGCATATTTAAGCATGGCACAACGTTCTACAGCACCCTGCAGGTTCTGTGCAGCCTGGAAATAGCTGCTTTTTAACGCGATTCCTTCCGAAGTAATTCAGACCGAATTTATTTTTGTCGGGAAATTCGGCGAAGTGACCGAACCGAATTTTTGAGAAATTCGCCCATCTCTATTGATAACCCTGCCTGGATGTGTTTGTTTTCTGCCACATCATCCTGCACCACCTGCCCTGGGAGTCAGCCCTAGTTGGGAAGGGGTTAATCACCAGGCACTAATTACCACCATCTATCTCCCAGGAATCTCCATTAGTGGCAGGCCGAACTCTGGCCGACAACCCCAACTTGCGTCACAACCTTTTTTCAATAAATTCATCTCTGCCAAACTGGCACCGCGCCTGGCTGGGCCTGCTCAGCCCTCGGAACCCCGTGTACTACCACCGAGGCTGGCTGGGGTGGTACAAAAGCATCCACTGAGCTGTTTCTATGACTGCTGACATCAAGCCAAACAGTGTTCACAAGATCTGTCTCCTGGAAGATTTCAGATAATGTTTCCCTTGGCAAATACTGAGTTAATCTTGCACGAGGAAGAGAGATGACAAGGCTTCCTGAGCCAATCGGAAACTGTACCTAGGAAGGTGGAAGGATTTTTGGACAACTCCCAATATTTCAGCCAACCCAGTTCTGGAAGGCATTTAACCTTCCTCTAGTGTTAGGGTTGTGACCGACCCGTTTTAGGTTTTAAATGCATACAAATTCTACATACATTTGTTTATTGCATCAAGACTTTTTGACTTTTTCAGGAACTTATTTTTAAACAAAATACAATAAAATAATAAAATAAAATAATAAAAATGTTCTAAATTGAAAAATGCTCTTATTAAAATTATAAAATTTGTGTTGTTGCGGTCAATTTCGACCCAGGTCTAATATAAGAGTAAAAAAACAATAAGAAGTCCCAAAACTAAACTCATAAACACAATATAAACCAACAGCCCACAGCCAGCTCTACTTCCAACAACTTGAGTTAGGGACATGTCCAGGCATGTATGGCCAAATCAGCTTACAGTTGGTACTTTGCAGAGTATACATCTTCAGTTTACACCATGCAGCAATGAGGAGAAGATTAGATGCAAGCCAAATTCTGGATTATATCTTGGATGATAATGAATCAGAGGACAAAACAGCAGAAAAAGGGATACAGATGAACAGATTTCTGAGGAGGAAGATGATGTGGAGTATCAACCTGAAGACACAGACAGTTCTGATCAGTCTGATGATGAGGTCCCGCTGAAAGATTCAAATCCAAAAGTGGCAAAATCATTTGGAGCTCAGTACCTCCAGATGTACATGGCAGGGCAGATGCTGCAAATGTCATAAAAATGATCCCTGGGATCACAAGGTTTGCTGTGACAAGAGTAAGTGACATCAAGACATGTTTTGATCTGTCTATGCCATTGTCAATAAAAAAGTCATTATTGCTATGACAAACCTTGAAGGAAAAAAGTCCACGGCAACATGTGGAATTTGACCCTTCATGATGATGACCTGGATAGCTACATTGGTGTTCTTCTCCTTGCGGGAGTGTACAAATCCTGCAATGAGGCCACGATCGACAGGCGGGAATATTTTCCGGGCAACAATGTCACTTCAAAATTTTTCAAATGATACAAGAGTCCTCAGATTTGACAACAGAGACACCAGAACAAAATTGACAAACTTGCTCCCATCAGGGATTTTGGGAGAAAGGGGTGCAGCTCCTTCCACTGATGTTAAACCCCAGGGCCAGGGGTGACAGTAGACGAAGTTTTCTCCCTTTCCGTGGAAAATGCCCTTCCGGCAATACATGCCAAGTAAGCGGCATAAAATCTGGGCAGCCTTGATGCAAAAACTAGCTATGCATGGAATCTACAGATTTACAACAGGCAAGTCTGCAAGCGGCATCCCTGAAAAAAAACAAGGAAAACGGTGTCCTCGATATGATACGGACTGCAGGGTCACAACATTACTTGTGACAATTTTTTTTACCAGCTATGACCTTAGAAAAGAACTTCTCGGGAGGAAAACCCACCATGGTGGGCACAGTAAAAAAAAAAAAAAACCTGAGCTGCCCGCTGAATTGTTGCAGATGAAGGACAGGCTCCACTTTCCTCAAAGTTTTTTTTACAGACACCACCACTGCTGTTTCATACTGCCCCAAAAAACTACAGAATGTGGTACTGATGTCCACACTTCACAAAGATGCAGCTGTGTCATCAGAAAGTGACAAAAAGCCCAGAATCATCCTGGACTATAACAAAAACAAAGGAGGAGTCGACAACCTGGGGCAAGCTGACTGCCACCTACATTTGCCAGCAAAAGACTAGGAGATGGCCAATGGTTTTTATTTTCCAACATCCTTGATGTGTCAGCATACAATGCCTTTGTGTTGTGGACCCACATTCACCAAGGATGGAATTCAAAGAAAAAAAACCAGCGGAGGATGTTTCTGGAGGAACTAGGAAGATCCCTTGTCAAGGCGCACATTGACCAAAGGGAACGGGTGCCCCGAGACCCAGCCGCGCAGCCTTGGTCCGACAACTCCCGAGCTCAAACAAGTGCTTTTGCCCACAGCAACACAAAGAGCATCATCACCAGCATCCCCTCAACCAGCCCTGCCTGAAAATCAACCACAACAGTCACAAACCCAGTGAGACCACCTGATTCTAAAAGAAAGAGGTGTCAGGTCTGCCCTAGCATAAGGACAGAAAGACAAACACATCGTGCTTCACCTGCAAAAAAAATACCTTTGGCAAAGAAAAACAAAAAGTGTCACTTTTTGCCACACATGCATCTAAATTCTAAAAGTATCTAAAAACTAGTACTTGATTTCTGTTGAATTGATTTGCTTGATTGATTGTTGTTTGTTTGACCTAGAAAAGCTACTTTTTATTATTATTGCTATTAATGTTAATATAATTTTCATCTTTTATTTGTATTAAAGTTCTATAAAAAAAAAAAAAATAAGTTTTTTTGCCTTTTTAATAAAGTAGTTAGATATGGGTCAAAATTGACCGTAAACACCATAAAATGTTACTAGGTTAATAATATAAAATATATATATATGTATATTTTTTTTACATTTAAGAAATGTGTTCTAAAACCCTTCAGTAATAGTCAAGTAATATAACAAACTTTTTTAAGTGTATATTATTATCTTGAGGTTCATTTGACAATATTTTTATATTGAAAATGAAGGGTATGCTCTCAAAGGGGGCCCAGGGGGCCCCAACAAAAGTGTTAACATCTATCCTTCCATGGATGAGAAACCCTAACAAGGTAACTAAGAGGAAAGAAACAAATTGGATCATAAATAACTGTTTTTAGGGTATCCTAGGGGTGATTTAAGACACGGGTCAAAACCGACCCGTTAACATAAGAAAGAGTAACAGAAAGCTAACACTAGAGGAAGGTTAACTGTTGCCTATAGGTACTGAGGTATAGGATCTTTATTTTAGCTTTAAATAGACCAATCATCCAGTTATAGTTCAATGGAATTTACTCAGAACCTAAGCTGAGTAACAACTGCAGCTACTACCTTTGAAGCAAGGGATTAGAATTTATGTTAAAAGGAAAGATTGACCTAGCAATGTCTTACCATACCTTGGATATATTCTGCAATCCTCAGATAGTATGATGAGAACATAAGCATCCTTTAGCTTTAAAAAAACATTATATCTGCAGGACTGATCTATCAATTAAATATGAAATATACTTTTCTTGATTGTGAATCAGTTTAGAAAATACATATCTATGATAATGTGCCAGACTGACAGATTTGAGGACCATAAAAAACCCTAGAGTATACAATCAACTGTATTTGAGAGAGGGGTACTGGCTTTTTGACCAGTTTAGTTATGGGGGATTATTGAACTTTAATTTAGCCTGCAGAAGACAAAGGATTACTGAATACCTGAAATATTGTGATCATGCGTTCTTAAACTAGGGCAAATGTCATAAATCAGTGTCTCCCATGCAGGCATACCCCCACTGGATGACTTCTGGTGTCAGAAATTAGGCATCTATATTTCCTGAGCTATGAGAACTTCAGGACCTCTTTGGAGGTCTCTGGTTGGGTACTTCTGCTGCATGGAAAGCTCTTGGTGGGCATCTGCTCTGAAAAGAGCTTCGGCTCCACCCTCTGCTTGGTTACGAAAAGGACCTGTATTTTATATCTGAAAATTCTTCCATTAACCCATTAAGCTCTGACCCAGAAGCCTTCCAAGCTTGAACTAGAATTTTCACAGGGCATTTTTTGGACTGGACAAAAGTCTTCAAGGGATTGATACAGATAGCTCGACCTCTGATAGAAAAGAGCTACATACCTCTTTATTGATAGCTTGGTGGATGTAGTTTTGGAGTCCAGCAAGAATCTGTAGCCATATTGATACTTTGAGCTCACAAGAAACTTATCCCTGGGTCCACTGGAATCAATGTTGCCCTGGGTCCTATGCAGTATTCCACACAGTGTCTTGTTAAATAAGCCGATCCTAATTAGCTTGACTGCTACCTGGAAACGTAATCTAAGGAACACTCAGTTCAATGTTCATGGGGTGTTTTAGATTGGACCAGGATCAGATTGGCCCACAGGAGAATAGGGTAAACATCAGGTGGGCCCCTGAGCATTACAGACCTGGAGTTTATTTTAAACTGCATATACATACTATAGATGTATGGTTGGGATGGCAGGTTCATCCACTCTTTATGTATACTACCCTATATTTATGTAACATGGCTGGTCCATTGTAAACCAAGCACTTGTCACCCTTTGTTTCACCCATACACCCTAATAGATTGTAAGCTCTTGCAAGCAGGGCCCTCACACCTCGTGTCTCATTTGCAGTAGCTTTTTTATAATGTAATGTCTGGTTTGTCTGTGCTTATTCCCTCTATATTGTAAAGTGCTGCGGAATATGTTAGCTCTATATAAATAAAGATTATTATTATTATTATAGGAAGAGGCAGAAAGGCAGACAGAAAGAGGCAGAAAGCAAGAGGCAGAGCATAAGACTCATGAACGGAAGCTGTAGGGTGGGCCCCTAAAATCAATTCCATTGGTAGGCCCTAGAATTAACTCCACAGGTGGGTCCTGCAGAATGAAATTTCACTGGTGGGCCTTAGGCACCCCAGTCCGACATTGAATTGGACCAATTCACAGAGGGGGCTAGGGATGTTGTGGACAGTTTGGCAGTAGCCACCCCATCATGGGGGTGTTAGACTTTTTACTAGTCTTAGAGGACATCTATTAAACATGGGAACATGATTAGGTTGCTTAACCTTCTGTAAACACAGAGCTATGAGGGAGCTATCTGCTTTAATGGGTCTGGACCCCTAAGAGGCGGAGTTGAATCTTGACCCTCCGGCCAGTCTCTTGATCCTTTGACTTGATTGTCCAAACAAGCTCACCTATTTTATCCATACTAAATAGCCCGGCCTTGCTGCTTTGTATTATTCAGTAATGAAACATGGAAACCATCAACCATTTTTAATGAGCTGGTATACAGCTCATGTACGGCTTGGCATGACTTGGGTTTCTGCTTGGAGATCTGAGAGAAGAGCATATCTCCTCACTTTATACAATCATGGATGCCTTAACCCAATAACCACAACTTTATAAGATAATGATACAGCTCACCACAAGTGTTCCACCCCTGGAGACAGCATGGAAAGGTCAGAAGCAGTCCCGAAGCGTATCCAGATCAACAGAGGCTTCAGGTTCGGTAAAAGTAAAAACCAACTTTATTTCCAAAACATTTTAAAAGCGTATAAGTGACATGTAGAATAGCAGCAAAAAACTGCTAACACATTTCGGAGGAATCTCCTTAATCATAGCGTGACAAACAAAGCACTAACCACAGTTTAAAAAAATACATCCGGCCACATGATCGGAGAGGAAAGGAAATTAACCCCTCCACTCTCAGCCTGTAACCACAAAGTTAAAACCACCATCAATTAAGAGTATAGATGTACAGAAAAATAAATATGTTAATCAATACCGATACATGACCTCATGCCGCTTATTCAATCCTTGTGGAAAACGAGTGACTAATTGGTAGATCCACCAATTTTCTCTATTTAATAATTTTTTATGGTAGTCTCCACCTCTAATAGGTTTGAAAACTCTCTCTTTACCTGGAAAGACAAAACCTGTCGTATCACCTCCACGTTTATCAATAAAATGTTTTGAAGCCATGGAAATTCCAACTGCTAATGGTTTACGTATATCAGAAAGATGACGACGGATTCTGATTTTAAGAGCTGGTGAAGTACTGCCAACATATTGAAGATTACAATGTGTACAAGTGATTAAATATACAACAAACTTTGTATTACAATTGATGTATGACAGAATGTTAAACGTACTATCATTTACCGAAGAGGAAAAAGTTTTAGTAACCCTAATATGACCGCATGCAATGCAGCTAGAATGGCCACACTTGTATGAACCTTTTTGAGACAACCAACGAGGGGTGCTACTATTGCACTCTGATATATACAAGCTTGGTGACAATAATGCACTCAAAGTTTTACCTTTTCTAGAAACTAATTTAACCCCTTCTGCCTCCAGTAATCCTCTAATATTTTCTTGTGTAGACAATATAGGTAAGTTTTTCTTAATAATGGTAACAATATCATTATACTGAGGACTATATGGAGTTGAAAACATTAGCTTGTTTTGTGCGGTAATTTCTCTTTTGGATTCAGTTAACAATTTACCTCGGGGTATAGCAGCTACTTTCCTCTTAGCTCTATTAATACTCCAGTGTGGATAGCCTCTTTGAATGAGTCTGTTTCAGATATCACTTTCATATTCAGAAAACTTGTTTTCCACTGAGCAATGTTGTTTAATCCTAATTAATTCCCCAATTGGGAGATTCTTAGTGACATGTGGGGGATGACATGATTTTACCTGGAGTATCCAGTATCTAGACATGGGTTTACAATACGGTAAAATATTGACACTACCCTGTGGATTTCCAATCAGAGTAACATCCAAAAAGTTTACCTGATATTGATGCCAATCAAAAGTGAATTTTAAATTCATATTGTTCAAATTTATGTACTTGCCAAACTCTCTCGCTTCCGACTCCGACCCCTCCCCCCACATCAGGAGCAGGGAATCTATATAGTGACCATACCACCTGATGTAGGGGAGATACGGACAGTTGGTGAAAAAAATAAATATTTCTTCCCATGCCGACATAAAAATGTTGGCAAGAGAAGGAGAAAATTTAGCTCCCATGGGCAAACCCTGACCATTGTAAAAAAAAAGTTTGTCAAAAAAAAAATATTTTTTTAAAATGGAACAAAAATGCCATCACAACAAACTGATTTAATTCTTTGGAATGTAAACTAAAACGCATGAGGTGGGATACGCCCAACGGCCCATTATGCTGCTAAGACAGCCCTGTAGGCTGGATTGGCATAAAGCAGTATGTATAATTCTTATTTTGGCTTAGAATATTAACCAATAGCTGGAAGGCATGATAATGGGTGCAGTCTTGTGCTCCATTGTAGGGTTCTCTTACTTGGAATAAAAAAGTGGTATCTGTCTAACCCTGTGAACTGTTTGAGAACTACTGTAAATCTCATACTTGGATCCCTATCAGGCAGTTTCTGCGAATAGAAATTGCTCTCATCTGTTGGAAATTAAATGTAAAGCCACTAACTTAGTCACAGAATTTAGGCAAAAGGAAGATTCCTGTAGAGGAATCTAACGAGGCTACAATGTAGCATTAAACAATTCCCAATAAAAGTCTCAATTCACCTCACAGTTTTGCTGTCTGTTTCTGGTATCCATCGAAATATTGTGAAAAATATATCCAAATGGATACTGTGGCAGGACTATGATGGGGCCATAGAGATCTTTAGGGCAAGCAAAGTCTGAGTTGAACTAAGTTTGCCCTATTCACTGAAAATATATGGTAACTGCTTCGGAAAAAAAAATGGTTCTTTAGTCACTTTTTTTTAATGTCCACCTACCAACAATTTCGGGACTTCCCATACATATCACATAGATCATGACCATCAGGGTAGGAATAGACAGAGTGGCCATGGCATGGCCATAGTGCGGCCAATAGCCCCAACTCCTATGCGATCACCAATGGCCGCATGAGTTTTCTGCCATCTCTGGCATTATCGGTCACTCCATAGCCAAACTGGGCTACATGGTCTGTTCCTACCCTAAAGCTCATGGGATAGAAATGCTGTGCATTATGGGCAGCTGAGGTCTGCCTCATTTCTGCAGGTACAGTCATAGTGTCAAATCATTACCAGAGATGCAGATTAGTTGAGGACTTGCCATTGCTGATTTGGTACAGTGTTACGGGTGTCGCTGCGACCCTGTGCCCGGGTCGAAAGGCCACCCGCAACGGCAGAAACCCCCCTGCTCCCGGCCCGGTTTTGCGGGGCCCGACGCTCGGGCCCGGGCCCCCCGGGCATGTCAGGGGAAAAATTCCCCGCCCCACGCCCCCTTGGCCCCCGTCCTGGCGCGCGCCCCTGCTCCCGGCCCGGGTTGCCTTTGCCCCCCTCTAGTGGCGAACGGGGCTCTGCCGGGAAAATTTTTTAAAGGGGAAAAGTGCGCCGGTGATTGGGTTTTTCCCCGGGGGCCCCAGTCCCTATTTAGCCCTCCCTCTTCCCCAGCACCTTTGCTGAATGGATATTTGCCTTGGGGGCTGGAGGGAAGCGTTCCTAAGAGTCTTTTTTCCGTTTTTGTGTACCTTTTACCTTCTGCCTTGCCCCTTAAACACAAACCTTTCCCCCCCGGCCCTTTTTTCCCCACAAGGGGTTCCCTTTTTTTCCCCCCCCCCCTAAGCAAAACAAGTCCCCCTTTGGGGGTTGGGTTCCCCTTTTCCCCCAACCTTTTGGGGGGCCCCGGGGGGGGAAAAAAAACCCCCGGGGGGCCCCCCCTTTTTTTCCGGGGGCCCCCCCAAAAAAAATTGGCCCGGGGAAAAAAAAATTTTTTAAAAAAAAAATTTTTTTTTAAAAAAAACCCCCCAAAAAACCCCCTTTTTTTGGGAAAAAACCCCCCTTCCCAAAAAAATTTTCCCCAAAAAAGGGTTTTTAAAAAAAAAATTTTTTTTTGGGGGAAAATTTTTTGCCCCCCCCTGGCCCCGGGGTTTAAAACCCCAAGGGGGAAAAAAATTTTTCCCAAAAAATTAAAAGGGGTTTTTTTAAAAAAAGGGGGGCCGGGGGGGGGAAAAAGGGGGGGAAAATTTTTTAAAGGGGGGGAAAAAATTTTTGGGGGGCCCCTTTTTTTGGGGGCCCCCCCCCCCCCCTTTAAAAGCAAAAAAAAAGGGGGAAAAAACAGGGGGGGCCCCGGGTTTTTTCCCCTTTTTTAAAAAGGGGGGTTTTTTTTTTTTCCCGGGAAATTTAAAGGGACATGCCCGGTGATGGTTCACCGGGCACGGTCCCTATTTTAGCCCTGCCTCTTCCCCAGCACCTTTGCCGAATCGATAGTGCCTTGTGCGTGGAGAGGAAAGCGTCCCTAAGATCTTGTTCCGTTTTACTGTGTACCGTACCTTCTGCCTCAGTCCCTTGACCACGAACCATTGCCGCCTGTCCTGACCTTCTGCCTGTCCCCGACTACGAGCCTGCTTCACGATTTTGTACCACGCAACACCTCGGCTGCCACCGCAAGCAAGTCACGTCAGGGGTAGCGACCTGGTAGTAATCCGCCGCAGCAAGTCCATCCCGCTTTGCGGCGGGCTCTGGTGAAAACCGGACCTACTTAGATTCCGTTCCCCTGGCGTGGCTTACATCATCGCTTGTGGTGGTCCAGAGGATCCACTACCACATCCGTAACATACAGATTACGTCAATGTAAAAAGAAAAAAAAAATAATGTGTACAAAATCCACAGTTTCTGCTTCTGCTCTGGATCCACAGCAAATCTGCAACCATAAAAACTTTATTTATGGTTTGTTGCAGATTTTGACTGAGGTCAGATAGTACAGTCTGCAATTAATGCATCTACAACAGAAATTGACATGATGTGGATTAAAAATTCACAGTGTAGGTAAATTTCCACTGGGGTTGAGATTTCTTTAAATATCATCCACACTGCTGCAACTGCAATGTACTGAAAATCTGCAGTATACGGTGGGGAAAAAAAGTATTTAGTCAGCCACCAATTGTGCAAGTTCTCCCACTTAAAAAGATGAGAAAGGCCTGTACAGGCAATGAGTGGAGGACAGAGTGGAGGACAAAGGAGCCTCTTAAAGAAGAAATTACAGGTCTGTGAGAGCCAGAAATCTTGCTTGTTTCTAGGTGACCAAATACTTAGTTTCCACCATAATTTGCAAATAAATTCTTTCCGAATCAGAAACTGTGATTTTCGGGATTTGTTTTCTCATTTTGTCTTTCATAGTTGAGATTTACCTATGATGCCAATTTCAGGACTCTCTCATATTTTTAAGTGGGAGAACTTGCACAAATGGTTGCTGAATAAATACTTTTTTCCCCACTCTATATCTATCTCATGTGTATACCAAGGCCTTATGTAAGAGCAGCTTATTTCAACTACAGGTTTGTACTTTGTAAATTGTGCTGTTTTGCTAATGGTAGTGCTGAAAAAATACATTGGACTCTCCCATCCCTCTCTGCCCTGATTCACTGGCTGCTGTGTATACTTGCATATTAGCAGTTTGTCAATCACCAACATGAGGGTTGGAAGAGACATATTGAGCTCATGATTTACACTGGACTCTTAAAGGAGTTGTCTCCCTTCAGAGTTTCAGATAATGCATGAATGAAATACTCTGCCACTTCCTGGTTCAGACTGCCTAATGTGCATAAGCTCCATGCTTGTACAGTTCTGTGCCATGCTGTGCTTTCAGATGCTAATTAGATCAGCTTAGCTTCTCAAACTACTAACAGGACTTCTTATCTGATCCCCAAAACAAAAGCCCTAATTACAGTTCTGTTTATTTTACATAAATCAAGCTTTTTACTGCTGAGCAGCACAGGACACTGCAGAGACCTGTGTGATGACATCACTCACTGTTATCTCATTGAACAAACAGCAGGGGGAGAATTGTTTACAGGTCTGTTACTGAGGGAACGAAATAGCCAGGGGTCATAAATTCACTTGTATCTCCTTAGGGAAAACAGAGGAACAAAGCAATATATTTGGAAAATGTCTTTATTTTGTGTTCCCTACAATTTGAAAGCTATTCTTTGTAGCGAGACAACCCCTTTAACTATGAGCTTTGTGTACTTTTCCAGAACTGCTATTAGTCAAAAGGCACAACATTTTTTGTAATTTTTTGGTACTATACATATGGACCTGTAGCGGATGTATAATGCCCTTACATCCAGCTGATGCAACAATTTTAATTATGTAAAATATTACCATGTCGGCCACAAGAACACAAGTCACTTCGTTAGTGTAATTAAATTGCAAACAACACTTCTGAGACCAATTTATACAATTAGATAAAAGATTGAGATCACTACTTGGTGATAACTATGTATGTTAATAACTGCACTGACAGAATATTTACCACCAGCAGGAATTTTCTATACCTTGCATAGGTACTTATCAACAATATATTCCTAAAGTGCTTGACTTAGCTGTCCATTCTTGCAATAAAGATCTCGGCAATATGCTGCTCCATTATGCATTGTTCATAATTTATTGTTTTACAGCATGCATAAATAATATTAGAGGATGCTTTGTACAATATTGTCTGGTCCTCCAGGTTTCTAGATATATTGTTTAGTCTAAGAAGACCAAAAGTATGAAACACTTAAAATCCCAGATTCAATAATACAGAGAAAGGAGAATGATGAAACAATGGTGTTTTATTCATCAGTTCTTAAAATATTTATGGAATAACATTTGGCTACATTTTAAAAAAATCATTTTACCAACACATTGCAAGAGTTCTTTTTGTTGCCAAGCAACGTATTGTTAAAAATTGAAAACTTATTTTTTTTTAACTGTTTATAATATCATGCTGAACAGGATTTTTGCTAGGATATGACATTTTAAGATAACATGCAGTATTTTAATTGTTTGACCTTTTGACTTTGTTTGAGGCTTATAGCTATTAGAAATATCAATAGAGATTGTGCTTACTGAACCTAATACAGTGAAGGAAATAAGTATTTGATCCCTTGCTGATTTTGTTTGCCCACTGACAAAGACATGGGGCCACATGTATGAATCCCGACGGGTCGGGGCGCACCTTTCCACTAGTTTTCCGGCGGAATCTGCGCCTGATTTATGTCGGGGCCGGGGCGCGCTCATACATACAATGTAAAGTCCGCCGCGCCTCGCCTGTGTTTTAGGCGCAGTGCGGGTCCGAGGCGCAGTGCGGCGCTGTGCCTAGGATTCGGCGCCGGAGGTAGTGCGGTCATACATGCGGGGAAAAGTCGCCTGCGCCTCGCCAATGTGTGTGGGGCACAGTACGGGGACATGGGCGCAGTGCGGGACTTGGGCGCAGTGCGGGACTTGGGCGCCGTGCGGGACTGCACCGAAAAACAGTTCCGATGCGAGACAGGCTGGAACAGCGAGAAATCATTCCACATGTCGGTGCGCGAGTAATGAATCAAAATCGCCTTTATAAAGGCGTTCAACATTCTCAGGAAAGAGCTGAAACCTAAAAAATAAAAATACATAAACAAAATCACTTTCCCAATATCCTAATTCAAGAATTAGATATTGGAAATTGCCGGGAAATACAGTAATACAAATTCAGAAACCTAGTCTGATTGGTCGGAATAAAACCGCCAATCAGAATAGGAGCAACAGTGAACCATTAAAACCTATGGGAAGTTTTAGACCAATCAGAATCCACGGCGGGATAGTTCAAAATACAGTAAAAATGCTGAAAAGAGCTGATTGGTTAAGCTACCGGGGACTTGGCTAGCTCAGCCAATCAGAATAGGAGCGACAGAGACCCATTCTAGCCTATGGAGAATTATTGACCAATCAAGAATCCCACGGCGGATACATATCACAAATCAATCAGTAAAAAGACAGAAAAGAGCTGATTGGCTGAGCTAGCGGGCTTGGCTATCCCAGCCAATCAGAGTGGCGAGCTACTTCTCCCATTATAGTCTATGGAGAGATGGCGCTCTGAAATCTCGGCGCTCAGCGCCGTGCGGCATGAAGTATTAATAAAAAAATTATTTTTATTAAGTGTCAAACATTATCAGATAAAGAGCCGAACCCTTCTTACAAATAAAGCAGTTAAAAAACCCGAACAACGCGTTTGTCGCCGAGACCGGCGCTACATAGGGAATTGCAATAGAGAGAATTGCCGGGAAATACAGTAATTCAAATTGTTTAAGCTATTCTCATTGGTCGGCATAAACCAGCCAATCAGAATAGGAGCGACAATGTCCCATTCTAACCTATGAAGGAGTATTAACCAATCAGAATAGGAGCGACAAAGTCCCATTATATCCTATGGAGAAGTTTGGACCAATCAAAATCAAAGGCGGGACAGTTCAAAATACAGTAAAAAGACAGAAAAGAGCTGATTGGCTGAGCTAGCGGGGGCTTGGTTATCCCAGCCAATCAGAGCGCGAGCTACTTTCTCATAGAGTTCTATGGGGAAAAGAAATTCAGAGCGCGCTCTGTGATTGGCTAAGTTAAAAGAGGCGCCGTTATTTGGACCAATGGAGAGCGAGCGACGCATCACTATGGGTTTTCTAATTCAATCTGAAATAAAACTGTACATGGCCAAAATAAAATTATAACACTACAGACGTGTTCCCGATGTGTATATAAAACGAATGATAATAGGGGTAACGAAAAAAAAAAATTAAATCCATAAAATCATGTTTATTTCTTTATTTTCGTTGCACCCATACTATTGATCCTTGGCTAACGAAAATAAAGAAATAAACATGATTTTATGGATTTAATATTTTTTTTTTAGTTACCCCCCATATTATCATTCATTTGATATACACATCGGGACGACTTCTGTAGTGTTATAATTTGATTTCAGCCATGTACAGTTTTATTTCAGATTGCATTAGAAAACCCATAGGAGCGTCGCTTGCTCTCCCATTGGTCCAAATAACGGTGCCTCTTTTAACTTAGCCAATCAAAGAGCGCGCTCAGAATTTCTTTTCCCCATAGAACTCTATGAGAAAGTAGCTCGCGCTCTGATTAGCCAAGCTGGACGAGCCCCCGCCGCTTCAACCAATCAGCTCGTTTCTGCATTTTTACTGTATTTTGAACTGTCCCGCCAATTTTTCTCCATAGGATATAATGGGACATTGTCGCTCCTATTGTGATTGGTCAATTCTCCTCCATAGTTATAATGGACATTGTCGCTCCTATTCTGATTGGCTGGTTTATGCCGACCAATGAGAATAGCTTAAACAATTTTGAATTACTGTATTTTCCCGGCAATTCTCTCTATTGCAATTCCCTATGTAGCGCCGGTCTCGGTGACAAACGCGGCGTTTGGATTTTTAACTGCTTTATTTAGAAAGAAGGGTTCTGCTCTTTATCTGATAATGTTTGACACTTAATAAAAATAATTTTTTGATTAATACTTCATGCCACATGGTGCTGAGCGCCGAGATTTCAGTGCGCCCATCTCTCCATAGACTATAATGGGAGAAGTAGCTCGCGCTCTGATTGGCTGGGATAGCCAAGCCCCCGCTAGCTCAGCCAATCAGCTCTTTCTGTCTTTTTATGTATTTTGAATTCTCCCGCCATGGATTCTGATTGGTCAATCCTTCCCCATAGGTTTTAATGGTTCACTGTCGCTCCTATTCTGATTGGCTGGTTTATGCCGACCAATGAGAATAGGTTTCATAATTTGAATTACTGTATTTCCCGGCCATTTACAATATCATAATTCTTGATATTGCGCCATTCTAGAGTTTTGGAAAGTGTTGTGTTTTGGTAGTATGTTTCTTTTTTACGTTCCGCTCGTTTCTGACAATGTTTTCCGCTTTTATAAAGGCGATTTTTTCGGAATCATACTCCTGCTGCACGGAGCGGAGCACCGAGATTTCTGTCGCGATCTTCGATCTGCTTCCTCGCATGTTCGGATCCTGCTTCACTTTGCCTCTGTCGGAGCATTTAGACCAAAAAAAAACAGGTCTGCCTGTTGGAGCTGCCGAGCGCTGCACTGCGCCTCGCTTTGCCGACTCTCCATCGTACATGCCTCGGAGTTTTCCAGCGCGCCGCGTCCCGCCCCGGAACGCTTTCAGCCCGCCCACACCGTGCCCACTGCCCGCCCCTTCATGCGGGGCGCAGCTGAAAGTGGCGAACGCTGCGCCTAACACCGCATCCCTGCATCCGACAGCGGGATTCAGGCTGGGAGGCGCAGTATATGCCAGAAAACAGGCGAAAAGCCCGTTCATACATGTGGCCCGAACAGTCTATAATTTTAAAGGTAGGTTAATTTTAACATTGAGAGATAGAATATCCAAAATATAATCCAGAAAATCACATTTTATACATTACATAAATTTATTTGCATTTTGCTGACAGAAAAAAATATTTGATACCCTACCAACCATTTACAGTTCTGGCACCTGCAGACCAGTTAGACGCTCCTATTCAACTCGTTACCTGCAATAAAGACAGCTGTCTTAAATAGTCACCTTTATAAAAGACTCCTGTCCACAGACTCAATTAATCAGTCAGACTCTAACCTCTACAACATGGCAAGACCAAAGAGCTTTCTAAGGATGTCAGGGACAATCATAGACCTGCACAAAGCGGAATGAGCTACAAAACCCAAGTAAACGTGAGTGAGAAGGAGACAACTGTTGGTGCAATAGTAAGAAAATGGAAGAAATACAAAATGATTGTCAATCGACATCGATCTGGGGCACCATGCAAAATATCACCTCGTGGGGTATCCTTGATCATGAGGAAGGTAAGATATCAGCCTAAAACTACATGGGGGGAAGTTGTTAATGATCTCAAGGCAGCTGGGACCACAGTCACCAAGAAAACCATTGGTAACACATTACGCCGTAATGGTTTAAAATCCTGCAGTGCCCGCAAGGTCCTCCTGCTCAAGAATTTGCAGCCCCTTCTGAAGTTTGCCAATGAACACCTGCATGATTCTGGGAGTGATTGGGATAAGGTGCTGTGGTCAGATGAGACAAAAATTGATCTCTTTGGCATTAACTCAACTTGCCATGTTTGGAGGAAGATAAAGCATGGAGGAGGAAACTTTATGTTTTGGGAGTGTTTCTCTGCTAAAGGCACAGGACTACTTCACCGCATCAATGGGAGAATGGATGGAGCCATATACTGTAAAATCCTGAGAGAAAACCTCCTTCCCTCTGCCAGGACATTAAAAAAGGGTCATGGCTGTGTCTTCCAGCAAGACAATGACCCAAAACATACAACAAAGGCAACAAAGCAGTAGCTCAAAAAGAAGCACATTAAGGTCATGGAGTGGCCTAGCCAGTCTCCAGACCTTAAACCCATAGAAAACTTATAGAGGAAGTTGAAGCTCCGAGTTGCCAAATGACAGCCTCAAAATCTTAATGATTTAGAGAGGATCTGCAAAGAGGAGTGGACCAAAATTCCTCCTGACATGTGCACAAACCTCCTCATCACTACAAAAAAGTCTGACTACTGTGTTTGCCAACATGGGTTTCGTCAACAAGTATTATGTATTGTTTGCCAGAGGGATGAAATACTTATTTCTCTCAGCAAAATGCAAATAAATTTATATAATTTATACAATGTGATTTTCTGGATTTAATTTCTGATATTCTATCTCTCAATGTTAAAATTATCCTACCCTTAAAATAATAGACTGTTCATGTCTTTGTCAGTGGGCAAACTTACACAATCAGCAAGGGATCAAATACTTATTTCCTTCCCTGTATGTCTCACAAGGCTTACATGTAAAGTAGACATCCTTCAAGTTGCACATGGTTTGTCAAATGGCTATGCTGAAAAGTAAAGTCTAGGGATCACCTGGCCATCATCCTCATCCCTAGCAAGGAAACCTTGATTGTGCTGCAGAATACCCCCAGATCACTATCCCAAGGGCACTCTTAATGCAGTCTCCCATGTACTGGCGGACATCTAGTATGTGCTACCAGAGGAGTATTTGATAGGTTTCATTGATCAAGCAAAGGATCAGAGCATGCAGAGTTCAATTAAGTCATGGTCCATGCGACAGTCAGTTTTAGAGACAAGGATGATGAGTACTAATCATGTGGATAATACCAGAAGGCACAATAGAGGGAATTAACAAAGCAATATAGTAGAGGAAAAAATCTAAAGATCAGGCAATGACTTTGTAAGGACTGCCATTTAAAATGAGGATTAGAGTGCTGCCCAATGGGGGTGGGAGATGAAATTAGCAGCACACATTAGCCATTTAAACTAGCAAGGACCAACACAGGTGCACTCAGCAAAGGACACACAAACTGCACTGGAGCAGGCTAAAACTGTAAAAAACCAGACCCACAAAGTGTCGAACAGACAGTCGATCACCTCAGAGTCCACAGGCAATAGCCAAAATATGGCTTTTGACTTTATACATACACTGAGAATCTTGTCTTGAACCTATGACTCTCCAACTGTTGGAAAACTGGATCACCCAATATGATAGCCTGCTGCTGTTTAGTCATGCTAAGAATAACAGTTGTCCAACATGTGTAGAGCTACGGGCTGGAGACTATGATAATGATAAGCATATGCATAAAATTCTTATTTTATTGTATTATTGTTTGAATGTATATATTGTAAAGCCTCACATGCCTTCGGCCGCCATCTTGGCTCGGCCCGGGGGTCATTCAGCTCGCAGGGTCGCCGTCCTTGGTAAGACAGTTGGCACTCTGACTCCGGTCTTCCGTTTAAACTTGGCCTCAGCCAGCTTTATTGAGGCACAGACATTACAAGCAGGCAACAAAAACAAACAAAATAAACCTCGGCTGTCTGGCCACTAACTACACATGTGTACGGAGTCCCTCTCTCACATGTGAACAGGACCTAGTGTCCAGTCTCACCCAAACACTTTGTCCCAGTCTCCCGCTGGGTCCCGGCTTCTTCCAGGCCTCGGGGGCCCCCAAAGCCCCCTGCCCCCGCTCCAGTGCTGCCCCCGGGTTTTTGGCACCCAACCACCCCCCCCTGATCACCTCAGAGCCAGGCTTTTTAAAGCCGGGTAAATCCTGGAACCGAACCGGGCCGGGAAAACTTGGGGACGGCCCCCCAAACCCAACCCGGGGGACCGCCCGGGGAAAGGGGCCAACCCCTTTCAAAAGCCCCCATAGCAGCCATACGTTTACCCCAGGGCCCAGTAACCTTTTGGTTACTGACCCCCAAATTTGGTTCCCTTTCCCCCCAATCGAATCCAGGTTTTTCGGTGGCACGTCGGCACAATCTCCTGCTTTTCGCCACCTATGGCAAAAACCCTTTGCGACCTCTGAGGTCGGTCGGCCCAAACTTTAACCCCCCCCTTTTTGAAAAAGGGCCGAAAGGTTTTCTCCCCATGAAAAACCCTTTTTCCTCCAGGGTAAAAAAAATTTCACAGTGAAGCCATCCACCCCCTTTTCCTTTTAATCTTCATCTGTCAGGTGCACCACTTTTTCCCCTTGGTGCCCTTTTCCCATACCGTTTTTGTAAACCCTATTTGTAGCTCTGGGTTTTAAAATTTACCACCATAAAGCCGGGACTTCCCCCCATCAAAAGGGACTTTTGATCCTCATTTAAAAACTCCTGCCTTTTGATTCCATTTACACTTACTAGAGGTGACCCAAACCTACTTTCCCCTGTAAAAAAGATGGCACCCCCATTCAGCATCCAAGCTAGCATTCCCAAAGGTCTCCACTGACAACCTCTAGGAAGCCCCGGTCATGTATTTTCCCCCAGGTACTTCAATAATTTTCTGAGGGTCCTTTCATCCTAAACCTGCATCTCACTGGGGGTTTAAAACCCACCCCTTCTCCTCTGCTGGTCTAGTAACTCACTTAACCATCCCCCCTGGTGAGTTTAACTTCCTCAAAAACTCCTGTACCCATCCCCCGGGGAAAGCCGCTTAGCGTCTGTCGGGGACTATTCCTGTTTGGGGCCCACTTAAAATTTGGGCCCCCCAACCCACCAAGTAAAAAACCAGAACCCGGGTCCCACTGTCAAAGGACTTCTCAAATTAATTGGGTACCCGGCCTGTTTACCCAACCCAAACTTTTGGGGGGAAAGGTGTTCCCATCCCCAGAAAGTTTACAGGGGAAACATCCCTCAAAAAAATCACCAACCTCATCACCTAAGGTCAGGATTTTGCCTCCCTCAAAAGGGGGGAAGACGAGCACTTCTCTTAGAACGTTTTTTTCGGGACATTACTGCAGTAACAAAAGGAAGACATTTCCCCACATCCCCTGTAACTTTTTCTCAAAGGAAGAAATCTCAGTAAAAGTTTAGTTACCCTCTGGGGCCGGGCTGAAAATTTTAAAACACATAGGGGAAACCCCTTGCCTTTTTACCTCAGTTTTCCTCATGGGGTTTTTTAAATTTTTCTGGGGGGTCAAACCATTAAACCTCCCCTCATTTAGCGCTTGAGCCTGCACCCTCCCCCTTTTGGGTATAGTGGCTAACTTTTTCCTTTCACTACCGTCATTTCAGTTTTTTTCCTAAACACTGCAGAAAATTCTACTAAAAATTACAGAAACCCAAATTGGAGAAAAGTTCCTTAGCTGCACACAAGTCTCAGCACGATCTTTCCCCTTCAATCCCCTGCGGGGTCACAATTTTGGATTTTTCATCACAGAGGGGACTTCTCCTGAAATCCAAACCTGACCAGGACTGAAAACACAAAATCTGTCTTGGCACATGTTTTTTGATTTTACTCCCAATTTAAATAATAACCAAAAAAATTTCACTGTTTGCACTGACACACTAAAGTGTCCACCCCACCCCCTGAAATGGACTCTTTTACAGAGGGTTTTGTCTTCAGGTCACTAAATGACACAATCTCACTCCTGTTCCTCATACATGGTAGCAGAGCCCCCATATCCCCGGGGTTTTCCCTTTTCCCCTTTCCGGCAAAAGCACCCAGCCCGTGTTCACCCAGGCCCAAATCCAAATCACCTTTTCCCCACCCCAAAGCGCACCGATTGCCTTTCTGGGGACCCCCATAAAACCCCCTGAAAAATGTTTTGTGGCAACACATTTCTCCAATGGGGCATCCCCCAAGGGGAAAACACATCCTGTGCTAATTGGGTTTCTCTCCCCTAAAGACCCCCTAGGGGCACACTAGAGTAAACCTTTTTTTTACCCGTGTAGCTGCACCACCTCTAACCTGTTCCCCACGGGAAAGCAGTAAAATGGGGGTAACTTTTTTGCTTTTTGCTAAAACCCCCCCCCATTCCCCAAAGGGTTGGGCCCGGGCATGGAAACAAAAGGCAAAGTTTTTAAAAACCCAGGGAAGGAACCCCTGGGGTGACCTCTCCCACAGGGAACCTGCAAAGGGACTGCACCCAGTCCATCAGACTTTTTCCCTTCATTTTTTTCAGTCCTGCCCCCCTGCTCTCTGGACTCCCGGTTGGCAGCATATCGGGCTTTTCCCTTTTTTCCCAGCCAAAATTTCCCCACATAAATTTTTGATAAAACTGACAGTTTCCCCAAAAACCGGTGGGCACACACAAAAAGGAACCCGTCTTACCCGGGTTTCTTTGGGGTAATTATGGGCATCTTCCCGGCTCACTGTCCATGCCAAAAGGGGGAGGGCTCCACCCCCTGGAACTCCAGGGGTTGCACCTTTAAAACCCCCTGGCATCCTCCTGAAAAGGGCAAAAGGGGCACACCTCTCCACTCTATTGGGAAACCCCCCAACAAGACCCCCCCCTGCAGGTAAAAGCCTTTCAGCTGTTTAGGGTGGGCGCTCCTAGTAACAAACATCCATTTCCTCCGGGCAAATTT
The DNA here is from genome assembly GCA_025379985.1 of Phyllomedusa bahiana. Classification (NCBI taxonomy): domain Eukaryota; kingdom Metazoa; phylum Chordata; class Amphibia; order Anura; family Hylidae; genus Phyllomedusa; species Phyllomedusa bahiana. The sequence goes on from JAODAL010044029.1 coordinate 31,276, forward strand.
TGGGTGCCTTTGGATTGGGAACCCAGGGGCCCCTTGGCAACAGGAATCCTCTCCAGCACATCTCCCAACCTGGAAAGGGACCAAAGCAACCCTTTTGGGTTTTGGGTTTTCCTTGGCATCCCTCTTTTTCCCCGCCCTTGGGGGCTCTGCACCTCCAGCAGCAAGGCTGCTTGTATTGTGGGGAGTCCATTTTTCCCAGACCCCTGACTCTGGGTAAATCATGGGTTCTCCCAAAGCCTGCTGGTCCCCCTCAAAATTTTGCCTTGGGGCTTCTTTATTAAATTTTTTGCTCTTGGCAGTGGCCTCCCTTAACCCGGGGGAGCGCTTTCCCCCATGACCAAACAAAAAAAAAACTATTTCAGGCACCCAACACAGCCTTTTAAACAGCACAGTTCTATATTTAGGTTTGTCCTCCTCTTTTCCCCCTGAGAGCATACATCCCCTCACCCCAACAGAACCAGCCCGTTTGCGGGGGGGTTTTCCCCCCCAAAAACCCCTTTTTCTCATACAGAGGGTAACAATTTAGGCATTTTGCCCCTTTAAAAAGTTCCCCCTGTAAACAAGGCTTTTTGCACTTCTTGTGAAACCCCCTTTTTGGCCAATATGCCCTTCGCATGCCCCCACCAAATTTGGGAAGACTCCACCCCATGCCTTTCGGCCCGCCATTTGGCTCGGCCCGGGGGGCATTTTAGCTCGCAGGGGGCCCTCGTCCCTTTTTTTAAAAAAAAGTTGGCACTCTGACTCCGGTTTTTCCGTTTAAACTTTGGCCCCACCCGCTTTATTGGGGGGCAAAGACATTACAAGCAGGCAACCAAAAAAAAAAACAAAATTTTTCCCGGCCGTCTGACCAATAAAACACATGTGTACGGGGGAGCCCCCCCTCTCAAAACAGGTTTTTTTTTTAAAAAAACCCTAGTGTCCAGTCTCACCCCAAACACTTTGTCCCCGTCTCCCCCTGGGTCCCGGGTTCTTCCCCAAAAACCCCTGGGGGGGGCCCAAAACCTCTGTCTCCCGCTCCAGTGTGCTCCAGGTTCTTGGGGACAAAACCCCCGCCCCCTGATCACCTGCCCGAGAAAAGGCTTTTTTTATTTAAGCCCTGGGAAAATCCCCGGAACCGGGAACCGGCCCCCCCGGAACTTTTGGGGACGGCCTCCCCACCCCAACCCCGAAAAAGGTTAAACCCCCCCCCCCCCGGGGGAAAGGAAAACCCCTCAAAAAGGGCCCCATAGAAAGCCATACTGTTACACATGTCAGTAACCTAAGGGTTACTGACGCCAAAAAGGTTGCCCCTTTCCCCCCCCGGGAATCCAGGGTTTTTGGGGGGGCACGACCGGAGCAGATCCCTCTGTTTTGCCACCTAGTGGCAGAACCCCGCGACCGTCTGAGGGGCGGGCCCCGGGCCCCAAATTTTTAAAATTTATATATATATTTTATATAATATATTTTTATTTTATATTTTTATTAAAAATTATATATATATAAAAAAAATATAAATATAAAATTTTATAAATAATAATATATACTGTATATTAAACAATGGGCAGGGGAAAAAACTGCTCGGGTTTTTTTATTTGCCACTGACAAAAAAAAAATTGCATGGGTTCAAAAGTGTTTTTTGCTTTGAAAATTTTTTCTCAATTTTTAAACGTTACAGCTTTGAGATGGGCGAATTTCCCCAAAATTCGTTTGTTCACTTTGAAAACCCAATTTCTCGGAAAAAAAATAAACTTGTTCCCAATTACTTCGGCAAAGAACCCGAAAAAAACAACTATTTCCGGCTGCACAGACCTGCAGGGTTTCTGTTTGAACCCTTGTGCCATGGGTTTAAAAAATAAAATTTTTTTTTATATGGCCCAACAAATTTTCCCCGCACTTAAATTAAGCTGAGGGACTTTGGTTTTGTCTTCAAAACAATGTTGGTTTTAAGGGATGACACGCAAAATTTACTGCCGCCGCCTTTTGAAATGCTTCACTATAAAATTCCCTGGGGACTTTTT
>JAODAL010044030.1:0-33271 GCA_025379985.1 Phyllomedusa bahiana
GAAGCAGGGGGGGTTGTTAACTAAGGATGACCGCCTTTTGGGACTAAATACGTTCGGGGGCGCTGGCTTTTAAAAAATCTGCAAAATTTTTTTTAAAATAATTGTCAGCTGGGGAGTGGAGAGCCGGCGGCAGCGGTATTTCGGTTCCCGGGGAGAAGGCAGGGTTTTTTTTTTTTTTTTAAAACCATTCCTCCTTCCCATCACTGAATACACACCACTCACTATTACTGTTTAAAAGGATAGGCTTCCTGCTTCCCGCTGTGGTAGTCACATGATTGCCAGGGCCTGATAACTGTACGAGCTGCTTGGTCCTAACAGCCCAAAAATCACTTACATCAGAGTAGTGACTGTATTGTATCTGTAACTTGGTTAATATACAAAAAAATTCAAAATACCCCCAAAAAATCATTTGAAAATGTCCCACTAAGGTTTTTTCCCTAACCTAATCAATCAAAATATTGAAATAAAAACAAAGGGAAAAAAAATTTCTGCCCTTTTGGGGGGGAAACAATTAAATATTAAAATAAAAAAACAAAAAATATCAAGAAAAATACGACCCCCAAATTGCAACATTTAGCCCACCCCAAAGACCCTAAAACCCAAAAACACCTGTATATAAATGTCCATATAGAAAAGTGCTGTTAAAGGGGCTTTCTTGCACAAAGATCATACTGTAATGATGGGGACAGTAAAAAAAAGCACTTTTGCAATGGTTTTGTTTACCTAAATCATTTAGTTTACAGATATTACAATCGTGTGTTTAGAGTAAAGCCAAGCCTGGAGGTCGGGCCACCCCCCCTTTTCTGTGTTTGGCGCCTAAATATTTAGTTAAACCCGGTCAACACCCCCCTGTGCTGTGATTGGGGTGCCTGCACCTTTTTCTGGGCTGGTGAAAAAAAACTGAAAGTGGCTTTTTTTGCTGGGTGCAAACTGTGTCTATTTCTCATTGTCTTTATTCTCTCTGACTGTGTAACAAAGGGCCCCGATCTCCTCTCTGCTCCTCTCACAGGAATGGAAGGATCTGGGAATTACTCTTTAGCTGCCAGATAAACACATCCATATAAATAGCCTTTTACACTACATTTCTACATTTTTTCTCATTTCAGGCTGTAAAGTAAAACTGTTTTTCACCAATACAGGTTTTTCTGGTTTACAAGGGCTTTTGAAGCCTAAAGAAGGTGACCTCTCAGGCATGAAACTACCATTGCAGAAAATCTCAAGCTGAAAAACCTCTCCCTTCCCCCCTCACCCAAAGAGTCACCATCTCAGTGAGGAAACCCCCTACTGGGAGGGAGCACGCCCCTGGATTTGAAGCTGTAAAAGAGAAAACCCGCTATTCCCCGAAAATCTGTATGAGAAAACCCCTTTAAATAAACAAATAAAAAAGTTTACAATTTTCTCTTATATTATTAAAACATATAGTGTAAGTTTACGTAAAAATAGCCTTACATATAACGGAACAAATGCGAAAACATTAGTGGAATAAAAAGAGTGCAAGAAAACTTTAAAGCATTCTAATCTCGCATTAAAAAAATAAAAATAAGCCTTGGTCAAAAAAGGGGTAAACAACTCATTAGGAACTGCTTAAAGCCCTATCACCTCGGGGGAAACCTCATGAAGTAACAGGAGACAAAAATACAAACGCTTTTTTAAAATTGCTTCATTAGGAAAAAATGAAAGCTTTTCACCTGTAATTCAATTTTAAAAAGAAAAGCGCTGGCCCTTTAAGACAGGACTGAAGTCTGGCCAAGAAGGCGCATGACAGTTTCAAAGAGCTGTCGACATATTTGATCCATCCAGCTAACTGCTTCTGAGCTGGGAGAGTCCATTGTGAAAGGGGGAGTCAGAAAGTCTACATCATTAGCACACTGGTAAGCTCTGGGCGCTTTTTTCTGTGCTGGATATAACACAAGCAGCAGTATAATTTAGATGCCTGTGTAACGGGTGGCGCCGCGTCGCGGGTCCGCGAGCGACCCGGTCCCTCTCTCTGAGCGCCCAGCGGGGACGAGTGGCGCCGCTGGCCGTACTACGGGCCGCAGGCGCACCCGTCCCATCCACTCACCTGACCACGCTCCTACACTGCTCTCTTCCCCTGCCGGCCGGAACCCGCGTACGCGCCCCCTTTCCCACGCTTGCGCCCGTTTATGTAAATTTAAAGGGCCAGCGCGTCGGTGATTGGATAATTGCCGGGCACTGACCCTATATAGTTTATGGATCCACGTCACTTGGATCTTTGTTGCCTCCCTGCCCTAGAGAAGCGTTATCGATGTTCCTGTCTCTTTTGTGTTCCTGACCTCCGCCCACGTTTCTCGACTCCGAACCTTTGCCGCCTGCCCTTACCTACTGCCTGTCCCCGACTACGTCTACGCCTCACGACTTTGTACCACGCTACACCTCGGCTGCCTCCGCAAGCAAGTCGCGTCAGGGGTAGCGACCTGGTAGACTCCCCTGCAGCAAGTCCATCCCTCTTTGCGGCGGGCTCTGGTGAAAACCGGGACCTACTTAGATTCCGCTCCCGGCGTGGCTTACACATCGCTTGCGGTGGTCCAGTGGATCCACTATCCCGGCCGTTACAGTAAGATCTGGACCATTTTCGCAGAAGTTCGCTCGCACCTAAGTTCCGTGGGAAAAGCATTCCTAGGTGCCAACTCTTTCTCTCCACGTTTGTTGATTCCGGTGCAGGTCACGTCTGAGGCTGGTCTCTCGTTCCGGGTGCAGGCCTTCCTGGACTCTGGGTCTGCCGGGAATTTTATCCATGCCTCTTTGGTTTCCTGTTACCGCTTGCCTGTACCGCTTAACCGCACCCCCCCCCCTCCCCTCCTCCGATCTCGAGTCGGGGCCGACGCAGTGGGATGTCAGCTGTAATATGCTTTAGAGTTCGCGCGATCCTCAGGACGTATGTATATACGTCCAAGGTCGTGAAGGGGTTAAACGCTTCAACATAATAAAAACTATATAAATTGGGTATCGTCATAATCGTATCGACTCACCGAGCCCTGTTCAAAATAAAAAAACACTGCTAGGATTGCAGTATCTTCTTCACCCTGCCTTCCAAAAAACGGAATTAAAAGCGATCAAAAACTCATATAAATGCCAAAATGATAGCAATAAAAACGTCAACTTATCCCGCAAAAAAAACAAACAAAAAAACAAGCCCATACACAGAAAAATAAAGTTATGGCTCTCGGACTATGGCGATGCAAAAACATGTTTTCATTTATTGTGTAAAAGCTGTAAAACATAAAAAGAATATAGAAAATTTGCTGTAATTAGGAAAGCTGAGTAAAGCTAGCATATGTAATTTATACTGCACGGTGACCGCTGTAAAAAATAAAAAAGCACTACAAGGATTGCTGTATTTTGTTCAAAACCTCACAAAACCCTTAATAAAAAGCAATTAAAGAATCAAATGAACTCCATAATGGTACTAATAAAAATGTCACCCCATCCTGCAAAAAAACAAGCCCATAATCAGCTCCATATGCAGAAAAATTAAAAAGTTAGGGCTAGCAGACTATGGAGACATTAAAATGCATTTTTTTATAAACATTTCTATTGGGTAACTATAATAAAACATAAACTATATAAAACTTATATACCAACCCACATACTAAAGTTATCCTGTCACTTATACCGCACGGCGAACACTGAAAATTGAAGCCCAAAAAACAATGGTGGAACTACGTTACTTCCCCCTCCCCCCATTTTCATGGCCCAATGCTAATAAAAAACTATGGAACACCTGTGCGCCCAAAATGCACAATACACCCCTAGATGAGATACATGAGGGGTGTTGAATCCAAAATGTGACGACTTCTAAAATGTTTCACCTGTTCTGGCGCTTTGGGGGATTTGCAGATGCAACATGGCACCCACCAAAATGTGCGTTCCAAGAGCCAAATGGTGCTCCCTCCCTTGTACACCCTGCTATGTGCCCAAACCGCAGTTTACACCCACATATAGGGGATTGCCAAACTTGAAAGAAATTGCGTAACAAAATTTAGGATGCTTTTTTTCCAGGATTCCTTGTAAAAATTAAACATGTTCAGCTAAAATTGCAGCTTGTTGGAAAAAAATATTGTTTTTTCATTTTCACAGCCTTATGCTAAAAGAAATTATGAAACACCTGTGGGGTCGATATACTTACTACACTCCTGATGTAGTTTCCAATATGGGGTCTTTTTAGGGTGTCCAGAAACCTGTAATGGTGCCTAAAGAAAATCGTAACGAAAATGAGACCCCAAAGTCCAATTGGTGCTCCTCCTGTTCTGAGGCTTGTGGTTGAGCCAAGTAGCGCACTAGTGCCACATTTGGGATATCTCTAAAAACAGCAGAATCTGGGGAATTGATGTTGAGTTTCATTTGCCTGGTCACATCTATATTCCAGTGAATTATGGATAAAAATTTTAAATGTGCAAAAAAAAAAAAGTGATTTTTTTTAAATTTTCGCCTCCATTTTGCTTTTATTTCTGTGAAATACCTAATTGGGTAAACAAACTCCCTAAACACGGTTTTAAATACTTTAAGGGGTGTAGTTTCTTAGATGGAGTCATTTGTGGCGGTATCTAACATACAGGCCAATCAAAGCCACGTCACAACTGGACTGGTCCATAAAAAAAATTATGTTGCAAATTTTCTTGAAAATGTGAAAAATTATGAAATTTCTAAGCCCCCTGTCAAAAAAAAATAAATAAAGACATTTAAAAAATGATGCCAATCTACAGTAGACATATGGTAGATGCTAGTTCTAAACTATTTGAGTGGAATAACGAGCTGTCTTAGGCTATGTTCACACGGTTTAACTGCGGGACGTAATTACGCCCCGCAATTACGCCGTGTGGACGGGGGCGGAGCGGGGGAGTGAGCGGGGGGCCGGCACTTCGCCGGCCCATTGACTTGCATTACCAGCTGCGCGTATACACCGCTGGTAATTCACATGTCACTTATTTCCCCGTCCGGCGGATTCGCCGATCAGGGAGAGGAGACGTAACCCATAGTTCTCTATGAGAACTGTGGATTACCGTAATGAATGGGCCGTTTTCAGCCCGTAATTTGCGCACTTCGGCGCGTAATTATGGACCGAAATACGGCCCATTTTAAGCCATGTGATCATGGCCTTACACGCATACATTTTTGAAGTTTAAAAATATGTTCAAATTATATTTTGACATTTTTCACAAATAAACAAGGATTATATGGACCAAAATTTCTTACTAACTTAAAGCACAATGTGTCACGAGAAAACAGTCTCTTAATCACATGGATAGGTAAAAGCTCTCTATGAGAGCTACGGATTACCGTAATTGCGGCGCGCATCTCGCCGCGTATTAAGCCGAAACTACGCCATATGAACATACCCTAACGTGGTTCTGCTATTAACAAAGATATATTTGATATGCTGGGAATACAAACCGAAACATAACCACATTTGTGTGTCCTCACTCTTTTGGAGTTATATATTACTTCCTGATTAAGGGTGTGTTTACACGTTTTTGGTTCAGGAGCAAGAATACTGTGAAAAACAGTGTTCTGACAGGCATTCTGGCAAAGCTATAGGTAACAGAGAAAACATAGATCTTTTAACTACTTTAGCTTTATTTCCCAAACGTATACTTTAATACTTTAATTAAGGTATATGTTGGAATATTGTTTTTCATAGTACGAGGTATGAACTCCCTAACTTTTTATTAACATTTGCTGAGGGATTTGTAATACACTGCCATTGCAACAGCTCTATTTCTGGCCAGTTAACCCCATATATGCAGTGGTATTTAGAGACCAAAGCATCTAGGTGATTGAAGGAGACTTCCCCTTTTCCATCTTCAACACTACATTGATACAATTGCAGAATGGTTTCTGGGCCTAATAGACTTCTTGCCATTGTTGAATAAAATAAAAAGGCATTAAATTAAGTCCCTTATTTGAAGAAAAAAAAAATAGGTATATGAATATATACAGTGTGTGTGTTTATATAGATAAATACGCTTGCATAACCACACAGTTGTTTATCACATTCACAAAAAAAGGTAGCAAAAAGTAATCAGAATGTCCCAAGTACCCAGAATGGTACCAATGAAAACTACTGTTCATCCTACAAAAAACAAGCCCTCTGACAGATCAGTCAATGGAAAAAAGGTTATGGCTCTCAGACTGTGGCAACACTTTTGTTTTTTATGTTTTTTAAGCAAAAGTATAGCTGTAATTGTAGCAGTCAACAGTATAGGTAGCGTGTTATTTATACCACAGGGTGAATATTGTAAAAATAAAAACCCTTATAAGGTTCTCAGGAAGACATGAGGTTGTTAACTAGAGGATGACCGCCTGTTGACTAAATACGTTCGGGCGCTGGTCATTTTAAATCTGCAAAATTGTTTTTCAAATGAATTGTGCAGCTGTGGGAGTGGAGAGCCGGCTGGCAGCGGTATTTCGGTTCTCCAGGGAGAAGGCAGGGACTTTTTTTTTTTTTTTTACCATTCCTGCCTTCCCGATCACTGAATACACACCACTCACTATGTACTGTTTAAAAGGATAGGCTTCCTGCTTCCCAGCTGTGGTAGTCACATGATTGCCAGGGCTTAATAACTGCAGGAGCTGCTTGGTCCTAACAGACCAAAATCAGCTGTACAGTCAGAGGTAGTGACTGTATTGTATCTGTAACTTGGGTTAATATACAAAACAATTCAAAATATCCCCCAAAAAATCATTTGAAAATGTCCCACTAGAGGTCTTTTCCTAACCTAATCAGATCAAAATATCTGAAATAAAAACAAAGGAAAAAAAATTTCTGACCTTTTGGGGGGAACAATATGTAATATTAAAATAAAAAAACAACTAAAATATCAAGAAAAATACTGAGCCCAAATTGCAACATTTAGCCCTATCCCAAAGACCCTAAAACTCCATATCACCTGTATATAAATGTCCATGATAGAAAAGTGCTGTTAAAGGGGCTTTCTTGCTACAAAGATCATATCTGTAATGATGGGGACAGTAAAAAATAAGCACTTTTGCAATTGGTTTGTATTACCTAAATCATTTAGTTTAGCAGATATTAGCTAATCTGTGTGTTTAGAGCTAAAGCTCAAGCCTGGAGGTCGGGCCACGCCCCCTTTGCTGTGTTTGGCTGCCTGATATTTAGTTCAACCCTGGTCAGACACGCCCCCTGGGCTGTGATTGGCTGCCTGCACTCTTCCTTTTGAGTTGTGTGAAAACGAAACTGAAAGTAGTTTTCTGTTCTGGCTGCTATCTGTGTCTATGTTCTCATTGTCTTTCATTCTCTCTGAGCTGTGTAACAAAGGCTGCCTGATCTCCTCTCTGCTTCTCTCACAGGAACTGTGAAGGATCTGGGCAATTACTCTTTAGCTGCCAGATATAACACATCCATATAACATAGCCTTATACACTACATGTCTCACATTTGTTTCATCATTTCAGGCTGTATGTATAACTGTTTACAGCAACACAGATGTTCTGGTTTACAAGGAGCTTATGAAGCCTAGAAGAGAGGTGACAGCTCTGCAGACATGAGAACTGACCATTGCAGGAGGTCTGCAGAGCTGTGACATCCTCTCCCTTCCACTGCTCACACAGAATGATGATGTCACCACTCTTCAGTGAGGGAAGACCCACCTACTGGGAGGAGAGACACGCCCCTGGATTTGAAGCTGTAAGAGAGAAACAGCTCATGTCTGCGAAAATCTGTACTGAGAAAACCCCTTTAAATAAACAAATAAAAATGTTTACAATTTTCTCTTATATTATTAAAACATATCTAGTGTAAGTTACGTAAAAATAGCCTTACATATAACGGAACAAATGCGAAAACATTAGTGGAATAACAGAGTGCAAGAAAACGTTAAAGCATTCTAATCTCGCATTAAAGAAAATAAAAATAAGCCTGGTCAGAAATGGGGTAAACAACTCATTAGGAACTGCTTAGCCCTATCACCTCCAGGGAAACCTCATGAAGTAACAGGAGACTAAAATACAAACGCTTTCTTAAATATGCTTCATTAGGAAAAAATTAAAGCATTTCACCTGTAATTCAGTTTTTAAAAGAGCGCTGGCCCTTTAAGACAGGACTGAAGTCTGGCCAAGAAGGCGCATGACAGTTTCAAAGAGCTGTCGACATAGTGATCCATCCAGCTAACTGCTTCTGAGCTGGGAGAGTCCATTGTGAAAGGGGGAGTCAGAAAGTCTACATCATTAGCACACTGGTAAGCTCTGGGCTGCTATTTCTGTGCTGGATATAACACAAGCAGCAGTATAATTTAGATGCCTGTGTTACGGGTGGCGCCGCGTCGCGGGGCGCGAGCGCACCCGTGTCCCTCGCTCTGAGCGCCCAGCGGCGACGAGTGGCGCCGCTGGCCGTACTACGGGCCGCAGGCGCACCCGTCCCATCCACTCACCTGACCACGCTCCTACACTGCTCTCTTCCCCTGCCGGCCGGAACCCGCGTACGCGCCCCCTTGCCCGCGCTTGCGCCCGTTTATGTAAATTTAAAGGGCCAGCGCGTCGGTGATTGGATAATTGCCGGGCACTGACCCTATATAGTTTATGGATCCACGTCACTTGGATCTTTGTTGCCTCCCTGCCCTAGAGAAAGCGTTATCGATGTTCCTGTCTCTTTTGTGTTCCTGACCTCCGCCCACGTTTCTCGACTCCGAACCTTTGCCGCCCTTACCTACTGCCTGTCCCCGACTACGTCTACGCCTCACTACTTTGTACCACGCTACACCTCGGCTGCCTCCGCAAGCAAGTCGCGTCAGGGGTAGCGACCTGGTAGACTCCCCTGCAGCAAGTCCATCCCTCTTTGCGGCGGGCTCTGGTGAAAACCGGGACCTACTTAGATTCCGCTCCCTGGCGTGGCTTACACCATCGCTTGCGGTGGTCCAGTGGATCCACTATCCCGGCCGTTACAGTAAGATCTGGACCATTTTCGCAGAAGTTCGCTCGCACCTAAGTTCCGTGGGAAAAGCATTCCTAGGTGCCAACTCTTTCTCTCCACGTTTGTTGATTCCGGTGCAGGTCACGTCTGAGGCTGGTCTCTCGTTCCGGGTGCAGGCCTTCCTGGACTCTGGGTCTGCCGGGAATTTTATCCATGCCTCTTTGGTTTCCTGTTACCGCTTGCCTGTACCGCTTAACCGCACCCCCCCCCGCCCCTCCTCCGATCTCGAGTCGGGGCCGACCCAGTGGGATGTCAGCTGTAATAGGCTTGAGAGTGCGCGCGATCCTCAGGACGTATGCATACGTCCAGGGGCGTGAACCCCCAAACGACCTGGACGTATGTATACGTCCAAGGTCGTGAAGGGGTTAAACGCTTCAACATAATAAAAACTATATAAATTGGGTATCGTCATAATCGTATCGACTCACCGAGCCCTGTTCAAAATAAAAAAACACTGCTAGGATTGCAGTATCTTCTTCACCCTGCCTTCCAAAAAACGGAATTAAAAGCGATCAAAAACTCATATAAATGCCAAAATGATAGCAATAAAAACGTCAACTTATCCCGCAAAAAAAACAAACAAAAAAACAAGCCCATACACAGAAAAATAAAGTTATGGCTCTCGGACTATGGCGATGCAAAAACATGTTTTCATTTATTGTGTAAAAGCTGTAAAACATAAAAAGAATATAGAAAATTTGCTGTAATTAGGAAAGCTGAGTAAAGCTAGCATATGTAATTTATACTGCACGGTGACCGCTGTAAAAAATAAAAAAGCACTACAAGGATTGCTGTATTTTGTTCAAAACCTCACAAAACCCTTAATAAAAAGCAATTAAAGAATCAAATGAACTCCATAATGGTACTAATAAAAATGTCAACTCATCCTGCAAAAAAACAAGCCCATAATCAGCTCCATATGCAGAAAAATTAAAAAGTTAGGGCTAGCAGACTATGGAGACATTAAAATGCATTTTTTTATAAACATTTCTATTGGGTAACTATAATAAAACATAAACTATATAAAACTTATATACCAACCCACATAGTAAAGTTATCCTGTCACTTATACCGCATGGCGAACACTGAAAATTGAAGCCCAAAAAACAATGGTGGAACTACGTTACTTCCCCCTCCCCCCATTTTCATGGCCCAATGCTAATAAAAAACTATGGAACACCTGTGCGCCCAAAATGCACAATACACCCCTAGATGAGATACATGAGGGGTGTTGAATCCAAAATGTGACGACTTCTAGAATGTTTCACCTGTTCTGGTGCTTTGGGGGATTTGCAGATGCAACATGGCACCCACCAAAATGTGCGTTCCAAGAGCCAAATGGTGCTCCCTCCCTTGTACGCCCTGCTATGCGCCCAAACCGCAGTTTACACCCACATATAGGGTATTGCCAAACTTGAAAGAAATTGCATAACAAAATTTGGAGTGCTTTTTTTCCAGAGTTCCTTGTAAAAATTAAACATGTTAAGCTAAAATTGCAGCTTGTTGGAGAAAAATATTGTTTTTTCATTTTCACAGCCTTATGCTAAAAGAAATTATGAAACACCTGTGGGGTCGATATACTTACTACACTCCTGATGTAGTTTCCAATATGGGGTCTTTTTAGGGTGTCCAGAAACCTGTAATGGTGCCTAAAGAAAATCGTAACGAAAATGAGACCCCAAAGTCCAATTGGTGCTCCTCCTGTTCTGAGGCTTGTGGTTGAGCCAAGTAGCGCACTAGTGCCACATTTGGGATATCTCTAAAAACAGCAGAATCTGGGGAATTGATGTTGAGTTTCATTTGCCTGGTCACATCTATATTCCAGTGAATTATGGATAAAAATTTTAAATGTGCAAAAAAAAAAAAAGTGATTTTTTTTAAATTTTCGCCTCCATTTTGCTTTTATTTCTGTGAAATACCTAATTGGGTAAACAAACTCCCTAAACACGGTTTTAAATACTTTAAGGGGTGTAGTTTCTTAGATGGAGTCATTTGTGGCGGTATCTAACATACAGGCCAATCAAAGCCACGTCACAACTGGACTGGTCCATAAAAAAAATTATGTTGCAAATTTTCTTGAAAATGTGAAAAATTATGAAATTTCTAAGCCCCCTGTCAAAAAAAAATAAATAAAGACATTTAAAAAATGATGCCAATCTACAGTAGACATATGGTAGATGCTAGTTCTAAACTATTTGAGTGGAATAACGAGCTGTCTTAGGCTATGTTTCACACGGTTTAAACTGCGGGACGTAATTACGCCCCGCAATTACGCCGTGTGGACGGGGGCGGAGCGGGGGAGTGAGCGGGGGGGCCGGCACTTCGCCGGCCCATTGACTTGCATTACCAGCTGCGCGTATACACCGCTGGTAATTCACATGTCACTTATTTCCCCGTCCGGCGGATTCGCCGATCAGGGAGAGGAGACGTAACCCATAGTTCTCTATGAGAACTGTGGATTACCGTAATGAATGGGCCGTTTTCAGCCCGTAATTTGCGCACTTCGGCGCGTAATTATGGACCGAAATACGGCCCATTTTAAGCCGTGTGATCATGGCCTTACACGCATACATTTTTGAAGTTTAAAAATATGTTCAAATTATATTTTGACATTTTTCACAAATAAACAAGGATTATATGGACCAAAATTTCTTACTAACTTAAAGCACAATGTGTCACGAGAAAACAGTCTCTTAATCACATGGATAGGTAAAAGCTCTCTATGAGAGCTACGGATTACCGTAATTGCGGCGCGCATCTCGCCGCGTATTAAGCCGAAACTACGCCATATGAACATACCCTCACGTGGTTCTGCTATTAACAATGAGATATTTGATATGCTGGGAATACAAACCGAAACATAACCACATTTTTGTGTCCTCACTCTTTTGGAGTTATATATTACTTCCTGATTAAGGGTGTGTTTACACGTTTTTGGTTCAGGAGCAAGAATACTGTGAAAAACAGTGTTCTGACAGGCATTCTGGCAAAGCTAAAGGTACCAGAGAAAACATAGATCATTTAACTCCTTGAGCTTTATTTCCCAAACGAATACTTTAATACTTTAATTAAGGTATATGTTGGAATATTGTTTTTCATAGTACGAGGTATGAACTCCCTAACTTTTTATTAACATTTGCTGAGGGATTTGTAATACACTGCCATTGCAACAGCTCTATTTCTGGCCAGTTAACCCCATATATGCAGTGGTATTTAGAGACCAAAGCATCTAGGTGATTGAAGGAGACTTCCCCTTTTCCATCTTCAACACTACATTGATACAATTGCAGAATGGTTTCTGGGCCTAATAGGCTTCTTGCCATTGTTGAATAAAATAAAAAGGCATTAAATTAAGTCCCTTATTTGAAGAAAAAAAAAATAGGTATATGAATATATACAGTGTGTGTGTTTATATAGATAAATACGCTTGCATAACCACACAGTTGTTTATCACATTCACAAAAAAAGGTAGCAAAAAGTAATCAGAATGTCCCAAGTACCCAGAATGGTACCAATGAAAACTACTGTTCATCCTACAAAAAACAAGCCCTCTGACAGATCAGTCAATGGAAAAAAGGTTATGGCTCTCAGACTGTGGCAACACTTTTGTTTTTTATGTTTTTTAAGCAAAAGTATAGCTGTAATTGTAGCAGTCAACAGTATAGGTAGCGTGTTATTTATACCACAGGGTGAATATTGTAAAAATAAAAACCCTTATAAGGTTCTCAGGAAGACATGAGGTTGTTAACTAGAGGATGACCGCCTGTTGACTAAATACGTTCGGGCGCTGGTCATTTTAAATCTGCAAAATTGTTTTTCAAATGAATTGTGCAGCTGTGGGAGTGGAGAGCCGGCTGGCAGCGGTATTTCGGTTCTCCAGGGAGAAGGCAGGGACTTTTTTTTTTTTTTTACCATTCCTGCCTTCCCGATCACTGAATACACACCACTCACTATGTACTGTTTAAAAGGATAGGCTTCCTGCTTCCCAGCTGTGGTAGTCACATGATTGCCAGGGCTTAATAACTGCAGGAGCTGCTTGGTCCTAACAGACCAAAATCAGCTGTACAGTCAGAGGTAGTGACTGTATTGTATCTGTAACTTGGGTTAATATACAAAACAATTCAAAATATCCCCAAAAAATCATTTGAAAATGTCCCACTAGAGGTCTTTTCCTAACCTAATCAGATCAAAATATCTGAAATAAAAACAAAGGAAAAAAAATTTCTGACCTTTTGGGGGAACAATATGTAATATTAAATAAAAAAAACAACTAAAATATCAAGAAAAATACTGAGCCCAAATTGCAACATTTTAGCCCTATCCCAAAGACCCTAAAACTCCATATCACCTGTATATAAATGTCCATGATAGAAAAGTGCTGTTAAAGGGATTTTCTTGCTACAAAGATCATATCTGTAATGATGGGACAGTAAAAAATAAGCACTTTTGCAATTGGTTTGTATTACCTAAATCATTTAGTTTAGCAGATATTAGCTAATCTGTGTGTTTAGAGCTAAAGCTCAAGCCTGGAGGTCGGGCCACGCCCCCTTTGCTGTGTTTGGCTGCCTGATATTTAGTTCAACCCTGGTCAGACATGCCCTCTGTGCTGTGATTGGCTGCCTGAAATTGTTCATCTGAGCTGTGTGAAAACGAAACTGAAAGTGGCTTTCTGTGCTGGCTGCTATCTGTGTCTATGTTCTCATTGTCTTTCATTCTCTCTGAGCTGTGTAACAAAGGCTGCCTGATCTCCTCTCTGCTCCTCTCACAGGAACTGTGAAGGATCTGGGCAATTACTCTTTAGCTGCCAGATATAACACATCCATATAACATAGCCTTTTACACTCACATTTCTCACATTTGTTTCATCATTTCAGGCTGTATGTATAACTGTTTACAGCAACACAGATGTTCTGGTTTACAAGGAGCTTATGAAGCCTAGAAGAGAGGTGACAGCTCTGCAGGCATGAGAACTGACCATTGCAGGAGATCTGCAGAGCTGTAACATCCTCTCCCTTCCACTGCTCACACAGAGTGATGATGTCACCACTCTTCAGTGAGGGAAGACCCACCTACTTGGAGGAGAGACACGCCCCTGGATTTGAAGCTTGTAAGAGAGAAACAGCTCATGTCTGCGAAAATCTGTACTGAGAAAACCCTTTAAATAAACAAATAAAAATGTTTAACAATTTTCTCTTATATTATTAAAACATATCTAGTGTAAGTTACGTAAAAATAGCCTTAAAATATAACGGAACAAATGCGAAAAACATTAGTGGAATAACAGAGTGCAAGAAAACGTTAAAGCATTCTAATCTCGCATTAAAGAAAATAAAAATAAGCCTGGTCAGAAATGGGGTAAACAACTCATTAGGAACTGCTTAGCCCTATCACCTCCAGGGAAACCTCATGAAGTAACAGGAGACAAAAACAAACGCTTTCTTAAAATCTTCATTAAAAAAAATTTAAAGTTTTCCCTTAATTCAGTTTTTAAAAAGGCGCTGGCCCCTTTAAGACAGGATGAAGTTGGCCCAAAGAAGGGCGCTGACATTTTTCAAAGAGCTGTCGCTAGTGATCCATCCACTAACTCTTCTGACTGGGAGAGTCCTTTGTGAAGGGGAGTCAAAAAGTTCATCATTACACACGGGTAAGTTTGGGCTGCTATTTCGTGTGGATATAAAAAAGCGCATTTAAATTTAGAGCCTGTGTAACGGGGGGGCGCCCTCGGGGGTCGCGGCCCCCGTGTCCCCTTCGAGGCCAAGGGGAGAGTGGCCCCGTGGCCTACTACGGGCCGAGGCGCCCCCGTCCCACCACCCCCGACCACGCTCCTACTGCTCTCTTCCCCTCCCGGGCGGAAACCCGCGTACGCCCCCCCCTTCCCGTTGCCCTTTTTGTAAATTTAAAGGGCCAGCCGTCGGTGTTTGGTAATTGCCGGGCCGCCCATATATTTTATGGTCCACGTCATTGGGTCTTTGTTGCCTCCTGCCCTAGAGAAAAGCTTTTATCGATGTTCCTTTTCTTTTGTGTTCCTACCCCCCCCCCACTTTCCGACCCCGAACCCTTTGCCGCCCCCCCTTTTCCCTACTGCCTTCCCCGACTACGTCTACGCCCCCAAACTTTGTACCACCTACACCTCGGCTCCCCCGCAAGCAATCGCGCAGGGGGGTATCGACCTGGAGGGACCCCCTGCCAAGTCCATCCCTTTTGCGGCGGGCTCTGGGGAAACCGGGGCCTATTAATTTCCCCTCCCGGCGTGGCTTACACCACGTTGCGGTGGTCCGTGGACCCCCTATCCCGGCCGTTACATAAAATCTGGCCATTTTCGGAATTCGCTCGCACCAAGTTCCGTGGGAAAAAGCATTCCTAGGGGCCAACTCTTTTTCTCCCGTTTGTTGATTCGGTTTCAGGTCACGTTGAGGGTGGTCTCTCGTTCCGGGTGCAGGCCTTCTGGACTCTGGGTCTGCCGGGAATTTTATCCATGCCCTTTTGGTTTTCCCGTTACCGTTTCCTTACTTCGCCTGGGAAAAACCTTTGGTCTTTTTCCTCGGGGATGGAAACTCCTTAAAGATCCCAATTTTGTTTATCACCCCCGGCGGTGTCTCTCCCCATAGGGGTCCGACAAAAAAATCTCTTTCCCCTTTTTGCCGCGGTCTTCCTCGGCATCCATTGGGGCTTCCCCGGGGCAACTCACGCCCCTACGCTGATGGAAGAAAGAGAAGTCCCCGGTTGGGGGGCCGGGGTGCCGGATGCTGTTTGGTGCCCCCCGCCGGGTCTTTTTCCACTTCTCCGCGGTTTCCGCCAAGCCCCTGCCAGGCCTACCCGGGTACCGGGTTTTGCGGGTCTTTTTGGGAAACAGGCTGAGGTGCCGCCCCCTCGGCCCTTTTGATGCCTGATTGACCTTCTCCCCCCCGGCACTAGCCCCCCTCGGGGGAAAGGGGCTATCCTTTTCTGCCCCAGACGCAGGCCATGTCGGCTTTCATACAAAAAAAATTTGCAGAAGGGCTTCATTCGCAAGTCTTCCTCTCTGGCCGGTGCTGGGTTCTTTTTTGTGCAGAAGAAGGACGGCTCTCTTCACCCATGCATTAATTATAGAGGGCTAAACAAGATCAAGGTCTATAGCCTCATCAGAATACGAGAGGGAGACGAATGGAAAACGGCTTTCAATACTCGAGATGGGCATTTTGAATACCTGGTGATGCCCTTCGGACTTTGCAATGCCCCGGACGTTTTTCAAGAGTTCGTCAATGACGCCTTTAGGGATCTATTGTACACCTGCAGTATAGTATATCTGGATGACATCCTGATCTTTTCCCCAGACCTCCAGACCCATCGGACACAGGTGCGCCAGGTTCTGAGGCGTTTGCGCAACCACTATCTGTACCCTAAACTGGAGAAATGCTTATTCCATCAGACCAGCCTGCCATTCCTTGGATATATCGTCTCTGCTAAGGGTCTGCAGATAGATCCAGATAAACTCTGCGGTCCTGCAATGGCCCCGTCCTGTCGGTCTTCGGGAGATACAGCGCTTCCTGGGATTCGCCAACTATTATCGTCAGTTCATTCCTCACTTCTCCACCATGGTGGCTCCATTGTGGCCCTCACCAGGAAGAACGCGAACCCGAGATGTTGGCCTCCGGAGGCTGAAAAGGTGTTCAACGAACTAGATTGCCTTCTCCTCGGCACCTTTCTTGGTCCGGCCAGATCCCGAGAAGCCGTTCTCCTTGGAGGTGAATGCCTCTTCTGTGGGGGCAGGGGCGGTCCTCACACAGAAAAGCCCCAAAGGCAAGACTCTCACGTGCAGGTTTTTCTCCAGGACCTTTTCGCCGGCAGAGCGGAACTATGCCATTGGGGATCGGGAGCTCTTGGCCATCAAGTTAGCCTTGGAGGAGTGGCGACATCTACTGGAGGCGGCTCGTCACCCAGTTGACATATTTACGGATCACAAAAATGTCCTGTATCTTCAGACAGCCCAGCGTCTAAACCCTCGTCAAGCCAGGTGGTCTCTGTTCTCACGCTTTGACTTCCGCATTCACTTCCGGCCTGCTGAGAAAAATGTCAAGGCTGACGCCCTCTCTCGTGCCTCTGATATTGTTGGTGAAGATCCGGTGTCACAGCACATTATTTCTCCCAAACTATTGGTTCACGTGGCTGCCGTAGATCTCCAAAACGTTCCTTCGGGCAAGACGTACGTACCACCGGCACTCAGGAAAAGGATACTGGAGTGGGGGCATAGCTCCCTGTTGGCTGGTCACCCCGGAGTACGGAAGTCCTATGCTCTTATCTCTCGGCACTACTGGTGGCTGACTGGCACAAGACGTCAAGGACTTCACCCTCTCCTTGTCACGTGTGCTCGTAACAAGGTCCCACGCCACAGGCCCGCAGGTCTCTTACTGCCGCTGCCCGTTCCAGAAACTCCTTGGACCCACATAGCCATGGATTTCATCACAAAACTACCGGTTTCTTAGGGAATTCTGTCATTTGGGTGGTCACGGACCGTTTCTCAAAGATGTCCTATTTTGTGCCTCTTCCCGGGCTGCCGTCTGCTCCACAATTGGCCGGTCACTTCTTCCGGCATATTTTCCGTCTTCATGGGTTACCTTTGTACATCGTCTCCGATCGGGGCGTTCAATTCGTATCCCGATTTTGGCGTGCACTGTGTTCCCATCTGCAAGTCAAGTTAGACCTTTCATCGGCCTACCACCCTCAGTCCAATGGGCAGGTGAAGAGAGTGAACCAGATCCTGGGAGAATACTTGCGTAATTTTGTATCCGGACGTCAGGACAACTGGGCCTAGCTGCTCCCGTGGGCCGAGTTCTCTTATAACCATCATGATTCGGATGCAGCCGGCGTCTCTCCATTTTTTGTGGTCTATGGCCGCCACCCGCACCCCCCCTTCCCCTGTCCACTGAGTTGGAGGTGCCCGCTGTCGATGACCAAGTTCGGGATATCAAGGCCATCTGGCAAGAGACTCGTCGTTCCCTACTTCGGGCCTCTGCTCATATGAAGTCTCAGGCAGACAAAAGGAGAAGACCTGCCCCGACATTCCTCCCAGGGGACAAGGTTTGGCTGTCCTCGTGGTACGTGCGCCTGAAGATTCCAAGTTACAATTTGGGCCTCGCTTCCTAGGACCCTTCAAGGTGCTCCGGCAGCTTAATCCGGTGACGTACAAACTCTGCTTACCTCCCTCTCTCCAGATCCAAAACGCTTTCCAGGTCTCCCTCCTCAAGCCTCTGGTCCTGAACCGGTTTTCTCAGAAGAATGCATCGCCTCCCCCGGTAGCTGATTCTGCTGACATCTTCGAGGTAAAAGACATCCTGGCCATGAAGACTGTCAGAGGGAAGCGCTTCTTCCTCGTGGATTGGAAGAGCTTCGGACCCGAGGAGAGATCCTGGGAGCCAGAATCTAATATCCTGAATCATGATCTCATCCACGGGTTCCTGCAGCCTAAAAAGGAGGCCTAAGGGGGGGCACTGTAACGGGTGGCGCCGCGTCCCAGTCCAAGGGTCGCGGGCGCACCCGTGTCCCTCTGAGCCCCCGGCAGGGACGGGTGGCGCCGCTGGCCGTATTACGGGCTGCGGGCACACCCGTCCCATCCACTCACCTGACCATGCTCCTGCACTGCTCTCACCGTGCCGGCCAGAATGCGCGTGCGCGCCCGCGCTCGTTCATGTAAATTTAAAGGGCCAGCACGCCGATAATTACCGGGCGCTGAACCTATATAGTTTATGGATCCATGTCACTTCCCTGCTGGATCTTTATTGCCTCCGTGTCCTAGAGAAAGCGTTATCATTGTTCCGTTGCTGCCCCTATTTATTGGTACGGTCCATGGCACTTCCTTGTTGGATCTATGTTGCCCCGTGCTTTAGAAAAAGCATTCCCTAAGTGTATTCTTGCATTGCTGTGTACCCTCTTGCTACGTTTTCCGACCTCGAACCTCCTCTGCCCGCCCTGACCTTCCTGGTAGTCCACGACTAGGGTTCTTGTGCTACGATTCGGTACCTTGTTGCACCTCGGCCGCCACAGCAAGGCCGCCGCATCAGGGGTAGCGACCTGGTAGGTCTGCCGCCACAGCAAATCCATCCTGCTTTGCGGCGGGCTCTGGTGAATACCGGGTCCTACTTAGGTTCCGCTCCCTGGCGCGGTTGTTACCACCGCTTGTGGTGGTCCAGTGGATCCACTATCCCGGCCGTTACAGTTAGATCCAGCCATGGATCCCACCAAGGTGCCCCTGCAGAGTATTGTGGATCTTACGACCATTGTTGCCCAGCAGTCGCAACAGATCGCGCAACAAGCACAGCAGTTGGGCCAGCTGTCCGCCATGATGCGACAACTTCTAGCGTCCCAGCAGCAACCGTCTTCTTTGCCGGTGGTTCCAGCTTCTCCTGCCGTCCCACCGGCAACCGTGGGTCCAAAGCTTCGTCTACCGTTACCCACCAAGTTCGATGGGGACCCGAAGCTTTGCAGGGTTTTCATCACGCAGTGCTCCATTCACGTCGAGCTGATGGCTGATCAATTCCCCACGGAGAGGTCAAAGGTGGCCTTTGTGGTGAGTCTGCTATCTGGAAAGGCCCTGGCTTGGGACCCTATGACAGCAGACCTACAGGCCTTCCTCACGGAATTCCGCAGTGTCTTCGAGGAGCCGGCGCGTGCGTCTTCTGCCGAGACGGTGCTCCTGAACCTACGCCAGGGTGACTCCTCCGTGGGTGACTATGCAGTTCAATTCCATATCCTGGCTTCTGAGCTATCCTGGAATGACGCTGCCCTCTGTGCCACGTTAAAGAAGGGCCTGTCCTGCAGGGTAAAGGACGCACTTGCAGCTAGAGATCTTCCGACTTCTCTGGGCGAACTTATCCACCTGGCCACTCGCATAGATGTGCGTTTCGCCGAGAGACAGGAGGAGCTCCGCCAAGAACGAGACTCTGCACGCCCCTGCCAGCTGCCTCGTCTGGCTCCTGTGTTCCAGCGGTCTCCGCTGCCACTTCCGCAGGCCTCCACTGAGGAACCCATGTAGGTGAATCGAGCCCACTTGTCGGAGCAAGAGCTATCCCGACGTCGGGCGGAAAACCTTTGCCTCTACTGTACCAGTCCGGACCATTTCCGCAGAAGCTGTCCGCAGCGTCCCCAGCGCTTGGGAAACGCTCGCACCTAGGTGCCGTAGGAGAGGCGTCCCTAGGTGCTAATTCTTCCTCTTCGCGATTGATGATACCGGTGGAGGTCACCTCTGACACCGGTCTTTCCTTCCGGTTCCTGCCTTTCTGGATTCGGGGTCTTCCGGGAATTTCATCCATGCTTCCCTGGTAACCCGATATCGCCTGCCAGTTGTTCAGTTGGAGAAGCCTATGGTGATTTCCTCGGTCAGTGGGGAGCTCCTTTGTGATCCCATTCGGTTCATAACCCGGCCTGTGTTTCTCCACGTTTGGGTCCTGCACAAGGAGATCTCATTCCATGTACTGCCTCGGTCTTCCTCGGCGATCCTTTTGAGGCTTCCCTGGCTGTAACGTCATGCCCTACGCTCGACTGGAGGACAGGCGAGGTCCTGCGTTGGGGACCAGAAGGCCAAGATCTCTGTCTGGTGGCACTCCGCCCGGTGTATACCTCTTCTCCACAGCCACCCTCCAAGCCTCTGCCAGGTCTGCCTACAGAGTACCAGGACTTTGTAGACGTGTTCTCAAAGAAACGGGTTGAGACCTGCCGCACCTGGGGCCCACGACTCCCCATAGCCCCTCCCCCCGGGGTACTTGTCCCCCTCGGGGAGGGTCTACCCGTATCCGGCCCATTTCAGCTATGTCGGCCACAACAGGAAACTTCAAAAGGGTTTTTATCCGAAGTCCCCCTCCTGTTTTTTTTTTTCAGCAGAAAAAGGATGGCCACTTCGTCTTGCATTGATACCCAGGCTAAACAAGATCACGGGGAAGAACCCGAACCCTCTACCGCGGGATCCTGAGCTCTTTGATCGACCCCGGGGGTCCCAAAGGGTGTTTTCCAAATTTGACCTACGTGGGCCTACAACCTCATCAGAATTCGAGAGGGGGAAAGGGGGAAAACGGCTTTAAAAACTCGTGAGGGGCATTTTGAATATCCGTGAGCCCTTTGGGCTAAGCAACGCCCCACTGTTTTCCAGGAATTCGCAAGACTCTTCAGGACCTACTAAAAACCCCCTGCGTCATTGTAATCGGCGATACCGATTTTTTTCCAGACATTAAAACCCTGGGATACAGATGCGCCGGGTTCTGCAACGTTTCCCCAAAAACCCGCTGATGCCAAGGGGGAAAACTTGTTCCACCAGCCACCTCCCTTTCCTTTTGGGTATAATCCTAATAGGGTCTGTAAAATGACCCGCTAAACCTCAGCGATCCAGCAGTGGCCACGACCTGTGGGCCTTTTGGGCTATACAACGTTTCCCGGGGTGCGCTAACACACCGGGCTCCCTCGTGGCCCCACTAAAAAACCGAATCCGAAATGTTGGCCCCCGGGGGGGGCCGAAAAGGGCCCCGATAAAAAAGACAGCTTTCCCTCAGCCTACTTGGTCCTCCAGACCTGGAACCGTTTTCCCCCGGGAGGTGATCCTCTTCCGTGGGGGGGGGCACCCCTTAAAAATAAGGGTCCCAAAGGCAAGACTCCACGTTGGCTTCTTCTCCAAGAACCTTTTTTTCCCGGCGGAACGGAATTATGCCATTGGAGATCGGGGGCTGTTTGGGCCCTCAACTCTGAGGAAGGGACATCTGCTGGAAGGCCCGCACCCTTTTGACGTCTTCACCGACCACAAAAACCTCCCTACCTTTCCCAAAGCCCAGCGTTAAATCCTCGCCAGCCAGGTGCCCAAATTTCTCCTCGACTTCCGGATCCACTTCCACCTGCTGAAAAAAGTCAAGGGGGGACTCCCTCTCTGTGCTTCGACTTGCCGGGGAGGTATCATTTCTCACACACATTTCCCCCGGAACGGGGTTGGGCCACAGGGTCCTGTAACTCCAAAGGTTCCCCGGGGGAAGACCTTTGTGCGCCGGCTCAGGAGAAGAAAACTGGAAAGGGTCTAGTTCTTCCCTTTTGGGTACAAAATCCCACCCTTATCCCGACTACTGTGGCCAAAACCGCTTCCGGACGTCAAGGATTTCGTCCTTTCCGTGCCACTTGCCCGAAACAAGGGCCCCCAAAAGCCATAGGCCCCAGTTCTCTTATTTACCCTTTCCTGTTTCGCCCCATGGACACATATAGGCATGGACTTCATCACGGACCTTTCTTCTTCCTCGGGAAATTCAGTCATCTGGGTGGTCACGGACCGGTTCTCGAAGATGTCCCACTTCTTGCCCTTTCCTGGTCTTCCATCTGCTCCTCAATTGGCAGGTCACTTCTTCCGTCACATTTTTCGTTTGCATGGGTTACCCACTCATATCGTCTCCGATCGAGGAGTTCAATTTGTCTCCAGATTTTGGCGCGCTCTATGTTCTCACTTGCAAGTCAAGTTGGAATTCTCTTCAGCCTATCACCCTCAGACGATTGGACAAGTGGAAAGAGTAAACCAGATTTTGAGGGAATACCTGCGCCATTTTATGTCCGGCCACCAGGACAACTGGGCCGAGCTGCTTCCATGGGCCGAGTTCTCCTACAACCATCGAGATTCTGACGCTACGGGTGTTTCTCCATTTTTTGTGGTCTATGGCCGTCACCCACGCCCCCCCTTCACCTGTCTGTGGCTTCCGAGGTTCCCGCTGTGGACGACCAAGTTCGGGATATCGAGGCCATTTGGCAAGAGACCCGACATGCCTTACTCCGGGCGTCTGCTCGCATGAAGACCCAGGCTGACAAGAGAAGGAGACCTCCCCCAACCTTCCTCCCAGGAGACAAGGTTTGGCTTTCTTCCAGATACGTACACCTGAAGATTCCCAGTTATAAGTTGGGTCCTCGGTTCTTGGGTCCTTTCAGAGTACTTCGACAGCTAAACCCGGTGTATTACAAGCTCTGCCTACCCCCATCGCTCCGGATCCCGAACGCCTTCCATGTCTCTCTTCTAAAGCCTCTGGTCTTGAATCGGTTCTCTCAGAGGAATGCTTCGCCTCCTCCAGTAGCAGATTTTTCTGATATTTTTGAGGTAAAGGACATCTTCGCCATGAAGATCATCAGGGGAAAGCGGTTCTTTCTTGTTGATTGGAGGTGATTCGGTCCCGAAGAGAAGTCCTGGGAGCCAGAATCTAATATTTTGAACCAAGATATTGTCCGCAGGTTTCTTCGGCCTAAGAAGAGTGGGAGACCTAAGGGGGGGGGTGCTGTAGCGAGTGGCGCCGCGATTCGGGCCGTGGGCGCACCCGTGCCCCCTCTCCTGGGTCCCTGCTGGGGACGGGTGGCGCCGCTGGCTAATTACTGGGTGCTGCCCCTATTTATTGGTATGGTCCATGGCACTTCCTTGCTGGATCTATGTTGCCCCGTGCTTTAGAAAAAGCGTTCCCTAAGTGTATTCTTGCCTTGCCGTGTACCCGACCTAGTCATAGATTACAGGCATATTATCTACAAGACTTGACATAACATTAGTGTCATTTTCAGTAGGCATCACTGCATATAATACATTAACACTGAGCCCATCAAACTATTGAAATCCACAATTAACAGTCTCAGTCTTTTTAGACATTAGACGGGTCTCACCAATCTCAGGACTCTTCTTCTGTCATTGCAGCATCTCCAGTCACACTTTTGATCCACACTGGTCATCATTCAGATGGTCAGGCAGCGAGTCTCCACCCACCATCATCTCAGGCACTATTATATGTGACCCCTCTGGCCTTTCCCTTTTAGGCAGCAGCACACTTTGCAGGGGACACTTCCCAGGAATAGCCATTTGCTTTATCTGGTAAATTCTCTGCTCCCCACAACTCCTAGAAATATGAAAAGTCTCTGGCGAGTTTGAACGCCACTTGAAGCTCCTCAAATACTTCATGCACATGACTAACAGTCCCAAAACATGTTTCAAAATTAATCTAAATAGTCTTACCAGGTTCTGGTCAAATATTCACAAATGGTATGATGTCCAGATGCACCTTTGAAACCAATAGTGCTGCTTGGCAATAGGACATCCAATTAACCAATAGTCCAACGTTAGACAACCCCAACATGGGTCTGGTTGGTTACCCTCGGCAACAGCATTTCCAGTCTTTGGCTCTGGACACCCAAACATCAAGGCAGCTTGGGTTGCAAGGCATACGCTTTTTACAGATAACTAACTCTTTTTTCAGCATTTGCCTCTGTAGCCTCATGATCTGCATCAAGCCTTGCCTGAAAACTTTGGTTATCTTTCCACTGTTTGGCAGTCATCTTTTCCATTTGCAGGACAGTCTGAGTCATCTGGCCAAGTGCTCCTAGACAACACAAAGAGTCAAAATCTACGGAACACAACATGCGTGTGTAAGTTGCAAAAAAGTTTGAGACATTTGAGTGCTCCCAACATTCACACATATCCTCCCTGCCTACTGCTTGAAAAAGGCTTAGGATGACCTGAAATGTCACATATCATGTCACATAAGTTGTGATTTCTGGTATTCCAGCTTCTTTTTGAACAAGGTAGTAGTATCCTGCTACTCTTGAACCTTCTTTGTTCTCTCTGAAGTCTTGTACACTGCTCAAAAAAATAAAGGGAACACTAAAATACCACATCCTAGATCTCAATGAATGAAATATTCCAGTTGCAATTCTTTATTCATTACATAGTGGAATGTGTTGAGAACAATAAAACATAAAAATGATCAATGAAAATCAAAATGAATATCCCATGGTGGACAGGATTAGGAATGATACTCAAAATCAAAGTGGAAAATCAAATTTCAGGCTGTTCCAACTTCAGTGTAAATACCTTAAGAGAAGAAAATCAGGCTTAGTAGTGTGTGGCCTCCATGTGCCTGTATGACCTCCCTACACCGCCTGGGCATGCTCCTGATGAGATGGCGGATGTTCTCCTGAGGGATCTCTTTCCAGACCTGGATTAAAGCATCAGTCAACTCCTGGACAGTCTGTGGTGCAACGTGGCGTTGGTGGATGGAATTAGACATGATGTCCCAGATGTGCTCAGTTGGGTTCAAGTCTGGGAAATGGGCCGGTCAGTCCATAGCATCAATGCCTTCATCATGCAGGAACTGCTTACACACTTCAGCCACATGAGGCCTAGCATTGTCATGCATCAGAAGTAACCTAGGGCCCACTGCACATGCATATGGTCTCACAATGGGTCTGAGGATCTCATCCGAGTACCTAATGGCCGTGGGGTTAGCTCTGGCTAGCATGTAGAGGGCTGTGCGGCAGGTGCAGAAAATCAAAATGGAGGCACCCTTTCCTCCCCATATAGGTTAAAATCAATATATACCAAATATAACATATGGTTCTGCACAAAAAACACTTCTGAAAAAACATATGCAAACCTTGGTGCCACTGGCAGGGCTGCGGCACATATATATATATATATATATATATATATATATATATATATATATATATATATATATATATATATATATATATATATATATATACATGTACACACGCACTCCACTGCCAGCGGCACACTACTGCAAAAAGGGCAATACATTACGTGGAAATCCCTAAAGAAGCATTTATGCTGTCTATCATACATGAAAAAACTTTGAGATTCTCGGTTCACATATTTTGATCAAAAGATGTTTAAGCTGCCCACGACTTTCAACGTGATCTCAAATAGGGCAGTCCTACACTATCTTTTACCTCTCAATAGAGCCACATCCAGGCCTCTCACCGCGTCAACCGACCTCCTTTATCCAGAGAGAAAAAAATAAAAAAACCCAACCTGCAAGCTGCACTTCTTATGACAGCCTGTGAGAGTGTGCCGCTGACAGTGGAGTGCGTGTGTACATGTATATATATATATATATGTGTGCCGCAGCCCTGCCAGTGGCACCCAGGTTTGCATATGTTTTTTCAGAAGTGTTTTTTGTGCAGAACCATATGTTATATTTGGTGTATATTGATTTTAACCTATATGGGGAGGAAAGGGTGCCTCCATTTTGATTTTCTGCACCTGCCCACTCTCACAGGCTGTCATAAGAAGTGCAGCTTGCAGGTTGGGTTTTTTTTATTTTTTTCTCTCTGGATAAAGGAGGTTGGTTGACCCAGTGAGAGGCCTGGATGTGGCTCTATTGAGAGGTAAAAGATAGTGTAGGACTGCCCTATTTGAGATCACGTTGAAAGTCGTGGGCAGCTTAAACATCTTTTGATCAAAATATGTGAACCGAGAATCTCAAAGTTTTTTCATGTATGATAGACAGCATAAATGCTTCTTTAGGGATTTCCACGTAATGTATTGCCCTTTTTGCAGTAGTGTGCCGCTGACAGTGGAGTGCGTGTGTACATATATATATATGTGTGCTGCAACCCTGCCGGTGGCACCCGGGTTTGCATATGTTTTTTCAGAAGTATTTTTTGTGCAGAACCATACGTTATATTTGGTGTATATTGATTTTACCCTATATGGGGAGGAAAGGGTGCCTCCATTTTGGTTTTCTGCACCTGCCCACTCTCACAGGCTGTCATAAGAAGTGCAGCTTGCAGGTTGTTTTATTTTATTTTTTTCTCTCTGGATAAAGGAGGTCGGTTGACCCGGTGAGAGGCCTGGATGCTGGATGTTGCTCTATTGAGAGGTAAAAGATAGTGTAGGACTGCCCTATTTGAGATCACATTGAAAGTCGTGGGCAGCTTAAACATCTTTTGATCAAAATATGTGAACCGAGAATCTCAAAGTTTTTTCATGTAAATCATACTCCAACACAGTAAAGGCATCCCAAAATATCCGCTGCCACCACCTTCCTCAATAATCAAAAGAAATTGGAGGGAAGGGCTCTGATACCCACAAACACCACTGACAGGCCCTCACAGGATTAAACACTAATGCACTGCTCTCCAGCAGTCACAGCTTAAAAACACTTTGATCAAGGCTATGTATTTTTAGAGTATACAAGGACTAAACTTATTAAAGTTTTAAGCTCTAATAGAAACAAGGTAGAGTGCTTATATAAAGTACAAAAAGAAGGGTACAATAATGTGACATACAAATATGCAATTACAGTCATAAATAAAAAGGGAAAAAATCTTAGGAAATACCTAACGCTTACCTTAGATATTCTTCTCAGTTCCTGGGAGCAAGGACAGAAAAATGGATCTCCGCTCAGCTAACGGCTGAGCTCCCACGGTGTGAACGCAGTTTCCAAGTTGGAAACATATTTTATAGCCTGCAGATTCGGTTCAGGTTTTAGAGCTGCCCATCAGCTCATTAGGGTAGTTTGTTGTCCCTGACTGATTAGATTATAAAAGGGGAAGGACAATTCATGTCTAATTAGGTGTGTCCCTTAATTGATCCGTTACAATATCGATGGGGTTGTCAAGATTGGATGGGCAGATGAGTACCGGGTAATTCTTTGAAGTACATAGAATTGCAGACCCAATGTCAAAGTGTTTCATTTGGTGATAACCTGTTAATCCCAATAAAGTTTTTTTAGTGTTTTATGACCAGACCAGAATTAATGAGCTTGAGTAAAACCAGCTTTATGGCCAGCTTAATGATGCTTGTATAAACAGCATGTAGACTGTGAAATATACATAATTGACTGGTGAGAGGGGTATACAAAACAGCAATTGCTTAGAAATATAATATAATATGGACATACAGGTAAAAATGGATGTATGTGTGAATAGGAAAATTTGATAAACAGGTGAATATGGATATGCAGGTGGCAATGCATATACGGGTAAATGTGGATATTAGGGTGGATATGAATATAAGGGTGGATATGAATATATAGCTGAATATGGATATACAGTTGTGTTCAAAAGTTTACATACCCTGGCAGAATTTTTGCTTTCTTGGTTATTTTTCAGAGAATATGAATGATAACACAAAAACTTTTTGTCCACTCATGGTTAGTGGTTTGGTGAAGCCATTTATTGTCAAATTACTGTTTTTTCTCTTTTTAAATTATAATGTCAACCAAAAACATCTGACTCTGATCAAAAGTTCACATACCCTGTTGATTTTGGCCTGATAACATGCACAGAAGTTGACACAAATGGATTTGAATGGCTACTAAAGGTAACATCCTCACCTGTGACCTGTTTGCTTGTAATCAGTGTGTGTGCATAAAAGCTGAGTGAGTTTCTGGGATCCAGACAGACTCTTGCATCTTTCATCCAGCCACTGACGTTTCTGGATTGTGAGTCATGGGGAAAGCAAAAGAATTGTCAACAGATCTACGGGAAAAGGTAGTTGAACTGTATAAAACAGGAAAGGGATACAAAAAGATATCCAAGGAATAGATAGTCAGTCAGCAGTGTTTAAACTGTGATTGACAAATAGAAAATTGGGGGTTCTGTAAAAACCAAACCATGGTCAGTTAGACCAACAAACATTTTGGCCACAACTGCCAGGAAAATTGTTCAGGATGCAAAGAAAACCCCACAAATAACATTGGCTGAAATACAGTACTCTCTGAAAACTAGTGGTGTGGCTGTTTCAAGATGCACAGTAAGGAGGCACTTGAATAAAAATGGGCTGCATGGTCGAGTCGCCAGAAGAAAGTCATTACTGCACAAAAATATCTTGCCTACAATACGCCAAACAGCACAGAGACAAGCCTCAAAGCTTCTGGAACAAGGTAATTTGCAATAATGAGACCAAAATTGAACTTTTTGGCCACAACCATAAATGTTACATTTGGAGAGGTGTCAACAAGGCCTATGATGAAAGGAACACCATTCCAACTGTAAAGCACGGAGGTGGATCGCTGATGTTTTGGAGATGTGTGAGCTACAAAGGCACAGGGCAAACTTGGTCAAAGTTGTAGAAAAGATGAATGCAGCACATTAACAGCAAATACTGGAGGCAAATTTGCACTCATCAGCCCGGAAGCTGCGCATGGGATCTGATGTCCAACATGAAAAACGATCCAAAAACAAGCCAAGTCAACCTGTCTTTTGGCTGCAGCAGAACAAAGTGGGGTTAAAAACCCCTGAGAGTTGAACAGGATGGGATCCCCCCCAAAAAAACGGTGCAAAACCCATGTTTGATTGCGTCCATTGAAAACTCCATTTTTAAAAGGGCCCGTCCATAAATCATCCTACAGGGGGGACTTTTTTAAATTCGGGTTTTTTTTTACATGAAATTTCAAAATTGTTATATTTTCCAAAAATGTCCTTGGGGAAAAAGGGGATTTTTTGGACAGACCATGAGAAATGTTAAATTAAGAATCAATGAACATCGCTCAAATATTAGAAATGCTAAAAAACGTAATCCTAAAGCTGATGAGGATAATAAAAAGAAGTAAGGGGAAAGTACCGTGGCCAAACACTTCAGTGAGTTCGGCCATAATGTTAGCGAGCTACCTTTGTGTTTTGGGGGGAGGTTAGGTCATACGGTGAAACCTGGGGAAAACGCCACTACAGGGGAACGGGTGGATTTTCAGACTAAACACAACCCCTGCTAGCCTTAATGAAGATCTTAATCTCAGGGTATTTTTGTAACTTTGCAAATTTTTTGGACTTGTGGTTTTATTTTTTTCTTTGTTGCTCTGATTGAGTAAAAAGGAAGGATGCAGGTGGAGCTCGTGCTTTAAAAAAAAGGGAGGAGCGTCCCCGAAACTTTGTGCCCTCACCTCGGCCCACGTCTGTATGTTCTCCACTATTACCCCTTTGAAGCGGGGGTTTTTGGAGTTTGCATACTGGACTTTCGTCATTCGGGTCGTGCTGTTTCTATTCCACTAAATGCAAAGTAGACTTGTCACATAAACGTTATTATATTTTAAAGGATTTTATCAAAAAAGGGGAGATTTTATTATCATTCC
Organism: Phyllomedusa bahiana; assembly: GCA_025379985.1. Lineage (NCBI taxonomy): Eukaryota > Metazoa > Chordata > Amphibia > Anura > Hylidae > Phyllomedusa > Phyllomedusa bahiana. Next base: position 29,785 of record JAODAL010044030.1, read on the forward strand.
GCATTTAAATGGGGATGCAACTAACGGAGGAGTTAGGGAAACCTCCTCATTGCAGGTATTATACGCCTACCAGCTTATATTTCTTTAAATCCCACCAATCTTGGTTTGAAGGTTCTGGAGTGGCCATCTCAGTCTCCTGACCTCAACATCATTGAGCCACTCTGGAGAGATCTCAAGAGCGCAGTTCATGAACGCCAGCCTGGAATTTACAAGAACTGGCCCCCCTTTTCCCCAGAAAATGGGCAGCTTTCCCATCTGAGAAAATAAAGACCTCATTCACACACCACAAAAGACTTCAAGCTGTCATTGATGTTAGAGGGGGGAAATTCCGGTATTAAAAACTGGGGTAATTGAAGTTTTTTACAGGGGCTTTTGTGTTTTTTTTTGTCATTTGATTTAAAAAGAAAAACACAGTATTTGCAAAAAATGGCTTCACCCAGCCCTAACCTGATGGGGAAAAAAAGGGAAAGTTATCATTCATATTCTCTGAAAAAAGGTCAAGAAAGCAAAAATTCTGACGGGGTATGTAAACTTTTGAACACAACTGTATATGGAAATTGGATATGGATGTATATGGATATACCGATGGATAGGTATATACAGGTGATTCCTAAATCCAATTTTTTTATGACAAAAGAAATGCTAGTTTATGCCCCCATCGTCTCCCATCTAGACTACTGCAACATCCTTCTTTGTGGCCTCTTATTTATCACTCTTGCTCACCTCCAATTCATACTCAATTCTGCTGCTTGATGATTCCCCCTCTCTTCTTAGTACTCCTCTGCCTCTCCCCTCTGCCAGTTCCTTCATTGGCTACTACCTGCCTAGTAAATTCAGTTTAAATTATTTACCCTAACAATCACGGCTCTCCATATTCTATTCCCTCTATACATCTCTGACTTAATCTCCCAATACCTCCCCTGATGTAATCATTGATCCTCACAGGACTTGTGAGGTGTTCACACCATTGCTTTCAAGATTTCTCTTGTGCATCACCCATACTTTGAAAGTTGTTAAACCAACACGTCAGACTCTCTTTCACCTTTGAAACCTTTAAGAGTAACCTGAAAATCTCTGGGACCTGCAACTATCTTGGGAAGTGGCCCGCTGAAAGTTTCAGCTCAGAATGGAGAGCCCATCTCTGCTTGTGCATCAATCTCCATTCTGTTCTATGGAAGTTCCAAGTGCAGCGGAGTGCCGTGTTCCTGGGATAGGAGCAGGTTCCAGAAACGGGACCGGCACCTATCAGACTTTGATGGCATTTGAATACATGTAAATGCATCTGAATACGTTTGAGGCTTAGGCAGAGAAGTGACAATGCAAGTTATGCACATGGAAAGGAAAAATCCATGCCAAGACTAATTCCTAAATGGTAAAACGCTGGGTAAATCTGACATGGAAGAGGACTTCTAAAAATTGTTGACAGTAAACATAACTGTAGCAACCAATGTCAGACAGCTGCTGCCAAGGCACATAAAATAATGAGTTTATCAAAAGGGTCATAGATTCACATGTTAAAAACATAGTTCTACCATTATACAAATTCCCAGTCAGACCACACATGAATATCATGTACGGTTTTGGACATCAGAAGACAAAAGCAGGAAACCAAAGTAATGAATGGATGAACTACTACCCAGAAAAATTAGACTTGTTTAGTTTGGTAAAAAGATAACTGAGGGGTAACCTAATATATAAATATATCAAGAATTAGTATTGAAATTTCTCCTGTGATATGTTTATTCCCAGGACTATATATGTTACTAGGCGACTCTATAGCTACAGTAGAAAAGGTTTCTACACAAATTTAGAAGGGGATCCTTTACTGTGAAAGCAGTGGAACTATGGAACTCTTTGCCAGAGGAAGATTTATGGACAAAGGTTGTTGATCCAAGGATTTTTTTTTCTGATTACAAGCTTTAGAGCTGGACTTAATTTTTTCCCCAATATTGTGGACAACCAGCCTTGCAAACGGTGGAAGGGCAATAGACGTGATAACTAGTGTTGAGCGATTACATTGGCTATCGACATCGGTCAATGGTCGATAGTCGGCCATCATCGACAAGATATTCGATGGTCGATGATAAATGATCGCCGTTGACCATTAAAGTCTATGGGAGAGCAACAACACCTTCATTCTTACACCCAAACAGGGCTGGAGAAGCTGGAATTAAAATCCACAACAGTCAAATGGATATGTGCACATCTTAGCAACACAGTTAGGTTATAAAAGCCACAAAAAAAAATCACAGACCATTCACTATCCCTGTCTTGTACCACAGCATGACACTTAAACCTGCATCACCCACAAATTACAAAGTTCCAGAAGGCAGTATTATTTGAACCATCATTTTACTTGAAAATGGACATTGACTATCCCTGTCCTGGAAAAGCAGCATGAGCCCCAAACCTGCAAAGACCCCCAGATTTAAAAAATGCCGGAAAAAGAAGTCTTTCAACCATCATTTAAGTTTCACTGGGCATAGCTTTCCCCTCCTGACCCCAGCATGAGCCCCAAACCGCATGACCCCAAAATTAAAAAAATGCCGGAAAAAAGGGGTTTTTCAACCACCATTTTTTTCACTGGACATTGACTTCCTGTCCTGGGCCCAGCATGGCCCCAAAAAGCATGACCCCCAAATTTTTGTGCCCCAAAAAGGGTCTTTGAACCACCATTTTGTTTCTGGGCATTTTTAACCTGTCCTGGGGCCCCGCAAAACCCCCAAAGCTGCCCAGATTAAAAAAGTGCCGGAAAAAGGGTCTTTAAACCCCCATTTTAGTTTAAATGGACTTATACTGTCCCTGCCTTGGTACGCTTCCACTCCGTATGAGTGCGGACCCCAAATTTAGCTTCACTTGGAAATACTGGGGGTTTAAAGCTCCTGTTCCACCCTTTCCCTTTTCTTTGGGATTTTTTTTCTCTTTTTCTCAACGTGCTGGAGGAAATTGCTCTGTACTTTGTTTTCTGTCTGTGCTCTTTAAAATCCTGTCCCCCTGAATAACCTTCATTTTGGTCAAGTTTTCCTGTACCTCCCCTTTTACAAATTTAAGGGAATTTTTTTCCAGCAATTTGTAAAAAGCTTTTTTTTGTTTTAATTCTAGAAAACACATTTTTTAAAAAGGATGGAATCCCCCCATGCTTTGTTTTTCTTTTTTTAATTGTTTAAATGGGTTGTCTCAATACGGGATTGATACATGTTTAAAAATCTTGCAAAAAAAAAGTCATTTTTCAATATGTTCCTTAACAGTGTCCTACTATTCCTTTTTCGAAGCCCATCCCCTTGAGCCACTCTTGACAATTTTTGAAGAACAAAAGTCTGTTAGAAACAACATTTTTTTTACAATAGACCTTTTCTGCTGATTCCAGCAAAAAAGCCCCCAAAATTCAAACATGACCCTTGAGCCCCTTTGGACAATTTTGAAGAACAAATGTCGTTGAAAAAAACATTTTTTTTATAATAGGGCCTGTAGTTAGCTGCATGTCACA
>JAODAL010044031.1:5000-15000 GCA_025379985.1 Phyllomedusa bahiana
GAACGATTTATTGAAATCTACTCCCCATCCCTCTACAGAATGCAAATGAATGAAAGTTCACCATCTGCTCTGTTTATGCTTCATATAGCAAGGTAAATGCCTCCGTTTGGGTTTTTTTTTTATTTTATTTCATTTTTTTCAGGCAATATGCACTAATAAAATGCACTAATTTAGCAGTTATATTGAAATAGACAAACAGACAGACATATAATATATATAATAGATAGATAGATAGATAGATAGATAGATAGATAGATAGATAGATAAGATGCTATTCTCCATGCAAGTATGTAGTTAACATACATACATACATACATACATGTGTTGTACCTATGGTTGTATTACTATACATGATCGGTCCATCGCATCTATCTATCTATCTATCTATCTATCTATCTATCTATCTATCTATCTATCTATCTGTCTGTCTATCGCAGAATCTAAGGCAGGGTCTACTTTGTCACTTGTGGTTACACAACTACATTTCACTCATAGTCCTTTTTTCTCACTGTTATAAACTGTACAGTACTGTCTGTCCTATTAATAATTCATGATCTATAATGCACCAGAGAGAGTGAACTGATGCACACTAGACATTATCACACAGAGCAGCCCTATAGATTGCCTCCTAGCAGCTCTGCCTCTCTCTGCTAGCAACATGTGGAACAAATCTGCCATGTTCGCCTTCTTTAAAGAAAAAAAAAAATCAGATAACTATTTTATAGTTTATTCAGACAAGACTGTGGTGGTCTCTGCCAGTGGGGGACCATACAGGCTCTTTTAGATGAACGGACGAAGCTTGAAGCTCTCTAAATACAAGTGTTCACTAGTTTTATCCGATGCTAGGATTAATATTTACACAGCCCAAATGGTTAGGTCCTCTCTGTAGTCAGCTGTTGCCTCCTGATTAGCCTGTGAGTTATCAGAGGAATATATACAGTCTTGACTTGGCTACATGCAATGTCTCACACACCTAAGGCACTGTGCCTTTACTTTTATCTATGTCATTGGGAATTTACCTCTGCACGTTAGGTTATTGAATGCTACAATACATATGTCTGTATATAAATGACAGTAGTGTACTTAAAAGAAAAAAAAGCAAGACATTATTTGTACGTGGCTAGTGTAGCTTGTTCCTTAACTGGCTAACTGCTCGTAAGATACAGTGTATATCAGTACTGAGATAGATGTAACAGACTCCCATATAGTTCTCTTTACCTCCTTGTACATCCTAATATACACAGCAATAACTTTGCATAGTGGATACCTGGATGTCAAATGTAATCATATGTACCTATATAAATAACCTACCATATAGCACATTAATTAATTGTTGTGGGTGCCTGGATATAGGCTACTTGCTATATAGATTACGCTGTAATGACTTGTACCAACATAAATAACCTACCAAATAGCACATATATTGTTATGTGGCTGATGCCTGAATATAGGTTATACTCTTATCACTTTCACCTATATAAATAACCTACCATATAATACATTCACGTTGTGTGGTTGATGCCTGGACATAGGCTAAACACTTATAGTTGCTGTATATGTACTACCGAACATACAATGCAACAATTCTGCATTTGGTCTATGAGTAACAACTAAGACCCCAGGCTCTGAATAATACAGCAGCATTATAGGATAGGATTACATATAGAATAACCAGCAGCTTTCTCCAGGAGATAGCCATACCCTGGAATTGAGTCATAGGAAAGCACTGGCAATCTTTATGCATTATATGTTGTAGTGTAATTGCATTAACCATAGGTAACACATACAATATAAGGTAAAGGTGCTTCCTCCAAAGTCAGAAAATATAATAGCTTTCTCCATAAGAGAATCCTACCCAGCAATGGAGTCATAGGAAAGCAGTGTCAATCAGTATGCAGTATATGTTGTAGTGTAATTGCATTAACCATAGGTAACACATACAATATAAGGTAAAGGTGCTTCCTCCAAAGTCAGAACATTCAGTAGCTTTCTCCATAAGAGAATCCTACCCAGCAATGGAGTCATAATAAAGCAGTGTCATTCTGTATGCAGTATATGCTGTAGTGTAATAACATACACATACAATATAAGGTAAAGGTGCCTCCTCCAAAGTCAGAACATTCAGTAGCTTTCTCCATAAGAGAATCCTACCCAGCAATGGAGTCATAATAAAGCAGTGTCATTCTGTATGCAGTATATGCTGTAGTGTAATTGCATTAACCATAGGTAACACATACAATATAAGGTAAAGGTGCTTCCTCCAAAGTCCGAACATTCAGTAGCTTTCTCCATAAGAGAATCCTACCCAGCAATGGAGTCATAGGAAAGCAGTGTCAATCTGTATGCAGTATATGCTGTAGTGTAATAACATACACATACAGTATAAGGTAGAGGAGCCTGTCTCAGAGTCAGAGGCGATGAATAGCAGTATTAGTGCATTTGCTATGACCCTAGCTTCCAGCATAGTGTCATTATTAGTCGTTACATACATAGGATTACATACAGCAGAGAGCAGCTTCCTCCAGGACAGACCCTCACACAGCAGCAGAGTCCTAGGCGATCATTACTAATCTGAGTGCACTATTCTAGGTTGCAGTGTAATATGGTTGTGATTAGTATTGATCCCTGGTGTTGTCCTCTGAATCTGTGGCAGGGATTTTAGTCTGATGATGTTCCAGCTGCAGTGAAGTCTATAAGGGGTGACTTGCAGTGCATTTATCATCCTGGTGTTTCCTTATCCGGGGTGCAGAGCAGGGCCTCCATTGGCTGGGCCGGTCACATGGGTGTGTAACTTTGCACACTTGACAGAGAGTAGGAGGGTTTTGTGCAGAACAGAAAAACGACAACGCGAGAAAAATTAGTATTTTTTGTTGCACTTGCACAAATTAATGGCCATGAGTTCGTTTTTGATAAACTCCAACTACATCGAGCCGAAATTCCCACCCTGCGAGGAGTATGCCCAAAACAACTACTTGCACAACCAGTCTCCTGAATACTACGAGCGGCCGAGGGAACCGGGCTTCGAGGCTCCTCCTGAAGCTCTCTACCAGGGTCCGAGCAGCTACCCTGAAGCCACCTAGGGATACAGCCACCTCCCCGCCAGCCACGAAGCTGGGGTCGCCCAGGAAGGGGGGATCTCTGCTAAAGGGCACAGTCAACCCCAACAACTTCTCCAAAGCCACGTCCACAGGCAGCCGCCAGCAGCACCACCACAGCACTGTGAGCCTATAGGAGTGTCCAATGACAGCCTCCATCCTGAGAAAAGTGCTGCTGGCCTCAAATGCAGCAAAGAACCAGTGGTCTATCCTTGGATGAAGAAAATCCATGTCAACACAGGTAGGTGTGAATCCGAGCAGCGTGTCATTGGGGTCAGTTGGGTGTTTTCTTGGCTGAGGCATGGGCACACCATCTTTTGAGTCTGCCTGGCTCCTCACTGGATTATTTATTGGAGTCAATCTGTTTGGGAGGTAATTACAGATGCCATAAATGTAATTGCCCTGCCAATGACTCTGGGCCATACGCCTTTAGCGCTTGTCTTTATAATACATTATGGCGTCCCTTTTTTTTAGTGTATTGTAGGTAGCCTGGATTTTTTTTTTTTATCTGTTTATCTCTTGTTTTAATAATGGTGAGAGGTCACCTTCTAATGATCCCATTGCTTTTCTCTTTCATGTGTTCAGTTAACCCCAATTACACTGGCGGAGAACCCAAAAGGTCTCGAACTGCGTACACCAGACAACAAGTATTAGAGCTGGAGAAGGAGTTCCACTTTAATCGTTACCTTACCAGACGCCGGAGGATAGAGATTGCCCATACTTTATGTTTATCTGAACGTCAGGTCAAGATATGGTTCCAAAACAGGAGGATGAAGTGGAAGAAAGACCACAAATTGCCCAACACTAAGATGCGCTCTGCAAACCCATCAGCTTCAAGCCAACAGTCCAAAGTACAGGGCCATCAGCACACAGATGGATCTACCACCCCATTATTATAAGGCTTTCATTGCATTGATCAAATGCTGGTGATCACTTGGACCAAATGACTATGGAAGGAAAAAAAGCTCCTTGATATTGTTGGATACAAAGTCATGTTCCTACCAGGACAGTTGTTCCAATAACCAAGGAAATCGATGGAGACTTTTCTTGTCTTATTTATGTACTTGACTGTATACGTATAAAAACTAAGGGTGCATATGTGTATATGAATATTTACATATAGTTCAGTGTCTACATAGGTAGAAAAACTATTTTGTATACAAAGCACATACGTCACAGATGCATTTATGGGATAGTATGTGATAAAGGTATGGACTGATATATTACACATATACATATAGCTGTGGGTATTTAAGAAAAAAAAAAACAGACATTTTTAAGGATTTATTTAATGGCTTCTTGAAGAAGAAATTCGTTCATTTTGTAAATACTAGCTGGACAAAAAAAACCCATTTGTGTGGACACATAAGGACTGTTTTCCCTGCTTAGCTCGCCCTTTGAGATCAGTGTATGTTGGACACTTCCCCTGTATGTTAGGATTTCTGTAGAAGGCCTTTGATCGTCCTCAAGGCGAGGATACGTTGTAGATACAGTGGTGGTACATATTGTGGACTTTGTGCTGTATTATTGTGGTGCTGAGCGCGAAGAATATTCTGTCAAAATTAAAGATTTCAAAAACAGACGTTTCTAAACCTGTTTAGTATTGAACCTAAGAACGCAACATGCTGACATATGGGCACAGACCATACACTGGATCATGACACCAAAAAGTCAGCCAGCCATATGGGGGTATATAGGGTTGTAATGTAATAATCTATAGTGTGCTTACTAGGACTAAACGAGGATTGCCTAAGCTGTGTGTTTATGTCACTACATCTGTGTGTGTGTGTGGTTGTTTTGGGGGCTATATCTGTGTGCATGTGTCTCTAAAATATGGACAATGTGAGAAGAACAATAATCTTTAAATAAGGCTGACAATGCAATGTTTATAAGCCATAAGGAAAACAAATACTAAAATATAATATTGTACTATGTCATTCCTATTAGGGCATTCTCACGGTAAGAGCCTCAAGCAGCATTGTTTGCACACCAGCTGATATCTCAATTATTTCTGTATTATTGATATGAATAATAATATTTATTTGCTTTTCTACCAAAAGAAACATGTTTAATATTGACATATTGACTTATTTGTACCTCACCAGACTTCCTTAAGGATTACATTTGGAAAAATAAATCCAAGCAGAAGCCATGGCATTTCTACCGAAAATGAAGCTATCTCTGATGGATGTACATTATATCAACCCATTAAACATATTCCTAAGGAATATTGAGGCTGGATAGATTCGCAGAAACCTCCAACCCTACAAGGTACCTATATATAGGACGTTGTACAGTTATATGTATATCAAGCTTTGACTCTAAATAGTCTTTATGGGTACGTTTACACATATGGATATACACACTCTTGTATGTTTATATGTATGCAAATAGATACAATAATGTATAAAATTGTGTATATATAATGTAATTATTGTTATAATAATGTTTTTAATATAAAATATAATATATTATAAAATATAAAATGTATATTTTGTGTATGTAATATATAAAATATAAATAATATATAATACACACCCACACACATATAAATATATAAATATATATATATATAAAATTAAAATTATAATATATATATATTATATATAATATATATATATATATAAAATAATATATATATAAAAAATATATATATATACTCATCCTTTTAAGCTTCCATTTATCGTTTGTTTCCTTCCCTGTCACATAGCCTGCCCTTTGCTAAGGCAACCAGAGTTCACTCAGAGGACACGGTTTCTGTCTATTGAGCTTTTTTTTTGGATTTTTTTTTTTTTGAAAGATGCAAGCTGACCCTCAAACCCTTGACCTTTAGTGTAGAGTGCCATGTAAAATGAACCGTCTTTCTACCCTTTTGCATTAAATAAAGAGGCAAGTCTTGCCATTTTCAGCCAAAGTAAAAATGTTATGCAATCCCTGGTTGTATAAAATATTTTCAGCATGGGGTTCGTCTCAAAAAGTATGTGTTAGATAGGTTCCTTGAAGCTATAGGGCTATCTTCTCAGAGCACTGGTTTGCCTCTGGTGCATCCAGATGCTAATTGATCTGAATTCCTAAGGTTTGACATCTTGCTTTTGAAATAGTTTGTTAGAGTTGAAATGAACGATGTTTTATTTGTATTGTGTTTAGAAATAAGATACCACACAAAGACCAAGGCTGCATAGCTTTAGGGGAGAGGAATATTGTCCTGGCTTTCTGATTGGCTTTCTTTGAGTTGAATAGCACACACTGGGACACGGGTTCACTGAGTATTATTAATGTGGTAAAATAAAAGGTGGCTGATACAATGGAGCATAGCAGCCAGGTGCTATCGAAGATCATTTCTTATGCATGTATATAAAACAAGCAGATCTAATAAGAAAATTTGCTTCAATGCATTCAAACAGTAGATTTGAGGGAAAAATGTTGAGTTGTACAGAATAATGTTTTTAAATGGTGAGCCTCAAATATCACAGGCTATTCTCTCTCATTCCCTTGTGCATCTGATATCCCATTTCATGGCGTCTTTTTCCTCACTTTTTCCTTCCTCCTCTCTTTTTTCTCTCTCTTTGACTCCTTCTACCATCCTCCTCTATCCTGGCCCTCCTTCTCTTTCTTCTGCCTCTAACCCCTTTTAGTCCCTCCCATTTTCTTCTGTATTCCAGTAATTTATTTTTATTTTTTTTCACCTTCTATCTACCAATCCATATCTATCTATACTTATATATTATAGGCCCCCATTTTATAAACCTGTTTAGGTCTAAAACTCACTTTTTTTTTGCCCATAGGTTACTCTGGGCAAAATAGTGAGTTTTAGACCTAAACAGTTTCATACATGTGGCCCTTTGTTATATTTCTTAGAAATAGTTCTAATTATTAAAAGATCTGTGTAATGCATAAACCAGTACTCTATCTATCCATCTTTCTATCTATCTATCTATCTATCTATCTATCTATCTATCTATCTATCTAACCCCCCCGCCACCCACCCACCCACCCACCCCTCCATCCATCCATCCATCCATCCATCCATCCATCCATCCATCCACCACTCCACTCCATCCATCATCCATCCATCCATCCATCTATTATCTTATCTATCCCCCCACTATCTATCTTATCTTCTACCTATCTATCTGTCTATGTGTCTATCTGTGTCTATCTATCTATTTATCTATCTACCTATCTATCTATCTGTCTATGTGTCTATCTATCTATCTATCTATCTATCTATCTATCTATCTATCTATCTATCTATCTGTCTCTCTGTCTGTCTTTAATAACAGATATGGGGTCATAAAATCTGTTGTATTTGATTTCATAGGTGCAACATGGATTATCAGATATATATGGCATGGTATCTGGGAGTACTAATAGTAGTATGTATGAGTCCATGTTTTCGTGTGTCTATCTATCTTTATCTATCTATCTATCTATCTATCTATCTATCTATCTATCTATCTATCATTCTGCTATCTAACCTTTTCTCTCTATCTATCTATCATCTATCTACAAATCTAAACATTATCTATTATCTACCTCTCTATATCTTTCTATCTTATCTAATCTACCACCTACTATCTTCTTTATCTCTCTCTGTCTGTCATCTATCTTTTCCCCCATCTATCTATTTATCTATCTCTCTGTCTTCTATCTATCTATCATATTTATCTATTAAACTATCACCCATCTTTTGTATTGCATGGTAATCTGGAGAACTAAAAGTAGTATGTTATCCATGTTTCGTGTTCTATCTATCTTTTCTAACTATCTATCCCATCTATCTAACTATCTATCTTCTATCATCTAAACTCTATTCTACTATCTTATCTATCTATCATCTATAAAGTCTGACAATTTCTTTTTCTTTCTAATTTTCCCTTTTTCCTCCTCATTTTTCTTCATTACAAAATTCTTCATTTTTCTCTTTGCTCCAACCCTATTCCTATGTCTATACTAAAGTCTTTCAGCTATGATATGTCGCCTTTTATCCTCACCCTGTACATTTCAATCCATCGATTCCAAGTGTGTTCCCCTTTAATCAAATGTACAGTGTGGCCTATGTCCTTCTGAGCTTTCTCCATTTTTCCCTGCGTCTCTTCTTTCAGTTTCTCTTATTGCATGGCAGCCACTCATGTAGGTAAATCCTAATCTGCCCCTCCCTGCCTCTCCACATAGATCTTTTCATAACTGGATCACTTGAACACAAGTATGTAAATATTGCCAGCAATGCGCCCCCCACATACAGTTTATAACACATGAAAACCATTGCTCTCATGTTACACTTCACATGTAGCGTTTCCATACTGGGGATATCTGATATATATTCCCAGCAATCAACAGCAAGGATTCAAATAGCCAACTAATCAGTCAACTTCAAGAGAAAGTACACACACTCAAATGAGCTGAGGCTGCTCTTACCTTCTATCAGAAGCTACAGTGTTGATGTGTAATAACATGGACTCTTTGATAACTCATTGGTGAGGCTTGCTTTGCTCTTTGTTTTCAGGCTCATATGTGAAAGTCACATAATTGTGTCTCTAAGACTCTTCTCTTGTCATTAATATGTGGTTTGGACGCTGAGAGTTTCATATTGTGATATTTCTGCTTTTTAGATAGGGCAAGAAAATCGTTTGCATGCAGTGACTTATATGCGAGGAAACTTGTGTTGTGTTAAGAGGTTGCAATAGGACTCAGGTAGACAACCTGTGGATCATGAGTTGTTCTGAATCTACAGGTCCCAGCATCCTCCACCAAATTGTAGCTGGTTGGAACCCGAAGCTTCTGGTTGTTGTCTGGGAGAATATTGTGCAAGTGGTGGACTTAACTGAATTGTGCATGGTCGTGATTGTGTATGGATAACACTGATTATTTCCAAAGACCGAAAACTGCACCTGCGTTAAAACGTTCAGTGTTTTAGATGCACTTTATGAAGCCATAACCAAGAATAGATTTAAGACAAGGTGAAGTCTGTCATTAATATGTGACGTCCCAATAATAATCTGCCTGTCTGTCTGTCTGTCTATCTATCTATCTATCCCTCTATCTATCTATCTATCTATCTATCTATCTATCTATCTATCTATCTATCTATCTATCTATCTATCAATCTATCCCATATCTATCTATCTACATATCTATCTATCTATCCATCTATCCCATATCTATCTATCTACCTTTCTATCTATCCCATATCTATCTATCTATATATCTATCTCATAGCTATCTATCTATATATCTATCTATCTATCTATCTATCCCATATCTATCTATCTATCTATCTATCTATCTATCCCATATCTATCTATCTATCCCATATCTATCCCATATCTATCTATCTATCTACCTACCTATAAATCTATCTATCTATCCCATATCTATCTATCTATCTATCTATCTATATCTATCTATCTATCTATCTATCTAGTTTGGACTTCAAAAACGGCGTCTAAAAGAAATGAGCGTTTAAACGCAGCCATAGAGTTATGTTGGTATGAATATGGCATTATACTGTACCTTGGTTTTACAGTTGTGTCTTGAGAGTTTTTTTGGCTGATGACAGCTAGGTTCACATATACTGGTTGTGCGTTTTCTTTCCTGTGCCTAAAGGAGACATTTGGCCTCACAACTGCCCCCAAAACCGCTCAGTTTCTCACTGCGTTTTTTCAGAGTTATGTGCATAGGTTACTAACACTCTATATATGTTCTGAATAGAGATTTACAATCTTTAAGTATTACATTTTGTGACCACATCTGATTTTGGTAGGGTAGGGGTACAGTCACACATGGCTGTATAGACATGTATGCTATCACTAGCGGTCTGTACTAGTAGGAGGCCACATTAGCACTGAAACTCACACAATCCATCTTCACGTCTCATTGATCTGAACGTTTTAGGTATGAAATTA
>JAODAL010044031.1:20000-33270 GCA_025379985.1 Phyllomedusa bahiana
GATCTCAAGGAGAACCCTATAATTTTGTGGCTTGGTCAACCACTAGTATAGAAAATGCGTAAGCGAGGATTGTGCGTGAGTGTCTCAAAAGACTGAAGACATTTCAGAGCCATCTCACTATTACATTCAAGCACATACATGATAGTGTGAACAAAACCTACTTGAAGGAGAGAGCACTTTTGCATTGGCAGGTAATTAAAGGCATTTTAGTTTCTACTGTGGGACATGTGTCATGTGTGGGAGTATAGCAAGCTCTCCTCAATGGAGCGGTGATGGCTCATATGTGCTGAGCTTGATAATCAGTCAGCAAGGCTTCCACTGCGTGGACCCATTTATTCGTGGCTTCTCTGTGTAAGTTCACTACCTATAGCACCTATTGTAGTAACTTTGGAGTGTACAAGTCCACATCTCAGATTGAGGAACCTTTTCTCAACCTATTGTGAATGCTGTAGGGAGGGGTTGAAGCCCTTGGGCTTTCTTCTTTTTGGGTTTATGTAAGAATTGAGCTAGAGAGATACTGGATGTAGAAGGTTCCTCCACCATTTTTTTTTTGTATGAAATTAAACAATGTAATTTGACGTAGAACCACATGGATATTACAAAACATTTTGAAGCATTTGGAGTTGAGATCCAGCCAGGGTTCTCCTGTGATTCCGCGATTCCATTATCTCTCCTTATCTCCTTTCTAATTGCAATCAAGCTTGATCCCACCATCAAGAATAACCCATTGGAAAGCTGATAGGGCGAAAAGATGGATCTTTTCTAAGGTATATCCGTTGATTGTTCTTCAGTGGTGTGAGTTATTGTTGACCAAGGCAAAGGTCATATTAAGGCTTTAGTAGGCAGGACGTGAGTGATTATTCATATCCAGGTTATAGATTTGTCCTCACATCTTTAGAATTTTTTTTTTAATTTAATTCTGCATGCCTCATGTATGTTATTATGTGAACGATCATAATAATTAGTATGGTGGTTGCATTGAGTCCACTCTTGTCGCAATCTCTGCTTGTTTGTTGGTCTTTGAGGAAACTGTGCGGTCAGTCATCATAAGATACAAGATATTCAATAAAAAAATCCAAAGCTCTTTACACTGCCAACTGGGATAATAAATAAACGGAGATGGTGAGGCTGAAAATTCAGTCAATAGCTGATTATTTTAATGTTGAATTGTGCTGTTGTAGGTTGTGCGAGTGCTTCTCATGGTTGCTCTTGGTCACTTTATTTGGAAATGGATATTTTCCTATTCTATAAACCTCAAACATGTATACGACTAGCGCCCTGCATTGTGCTAACCTATCTGAATGCTTCACGATGCCTTGATGAGAGGCTGCCTAATACTATCAGCTGAGGGCTGGAGTGCTTATTTTTCATATCCTATAGATATGAGTATTGGCATGTTACAATTTGTACAAAGCAACTTATAAATACATACGGAGAGTGAGGATATTAAGTTCATGCACTAATGAGTGGCGCTTGAGGAAAGGTCACAGTGTTGAGATTTGATTTATGTAGCTGGTGAATTGGGGCAGAAGAGCTTGATAAGATGACGCTCCAAAATGGTTTACAATTATGCCTCACAGACGGTGGCCGCTGGTAGGGAAATAATAATAAAAAAATAATGTGTATCTATCTATCTATATCTATATATATCTATATATCTCTATCTATATCTATCTATATCTATCTATCTATCTATCTATCTACCCTAAATATATAATATAGTAATAGACATATATATGATATAATATAATATATATATATATATATATACACACGTTAAGTATATGTATAAATAAATATATATATATATTATACATATATATATATATACACACACACTTACATACACATCTACATATATGTGTGTGTATGTGTTTGTGTAAACATATCATATCATTATATTATTTGCCTATGAAACGTAGTTTAGGTTGTAAAGCTTTGGTAGAAAAAAAAATATAGTACACATATATAGATGTAATTTTATTATTTATTGATAATTTGCATTCTTAATTTATTCACGTGAATGTTCTTCATAGAAACAGTAAATGGATATGTCCAATTTTAGTAACATCCTCTCGTATTTTATCTTTTACTATCACTACTACTAACTAACAGTGATAATTAATAATACAATAATAATTAAAATGATGGATCTCAATACTCTAGTATTCTACACCTACTAAATTTTCCAATACATTTACTAGTCATAGAAACAAGCGATTGCTATTTCTGTAGCCTTATTTGCGCCTGATATCATCACCACTAAACATGAGCGATGTATTTTAGCATTATATTGCACTCCTTAAATAGCATTAGCTGCACTGATATCCATATCATAATCGTGATTGCCACATTTTTACTCATTGTATACAATAAAGCTAGGCGTCCTGGGTAGTAAGATTTTATTGTGCACATAACATTTTACAAGCATCTGTTCATCTAAATTGGAGATATATAGCACTAAATAAATACATGCATTGTAACATTCAAGCAGATGCCATCAATCTCTGCAGACAATAATCAAGCATCACTTTATAGAGCAGCACTATTATAAGAACAGAAGTGATTTATAACACAGAGGACTGTACCTGGTAGAAGGAGCATCTTCTTGCTATGGACATAAAGCTTTCATATAATAATCAAGGGTTCTGTTCTTATTTATCGCCCTGATGTTTTGAGTTAAGAGTGATTTTGGCTGATTCATATATGCTTCAATCTGAAAGACGTGAGGAATAAGGTTTAGGGTGTCCAGGCTTGGCCCTGTAGTGTTATTATCCCAGCGGCACTGAAATTAAAAGAAGCTCAGGTCAGCAATTTAAGAAGTAGTGGGGTGAATGATTGACCAAAGTGGCTTTCATCAGATACAACACCGAGCTGTGGATTCAATGGAAATGCCTAGTAGTGGATTTCTTCCACCCCTCTCCTCCTACGCCGACTCCTTTCATGTGCTGCCCTTGCAATATGCCAGGAGGAGCAAATGTTTCTAGGTTTTAATGCCCCGTTTACAGCCATGGTGCATGGTGCAATAAATCTTGTCTGCCCATAAATGACAAAACCATTGGTATGCAGAAGAGGCCACCCGGTCTCATAGTCCTTTCCACCTTCTCCCATGCCTTCTCGGTATTATTCTTTGTCACAATAGTTTGAAACATTCATCTTATATTTTTAACACCTGGTTTTGGCCAAATAATCTCTCAGAACAATTTAAAGGCTTGTTAATCCCCTCTGAAAAATAATAAGACTTCTATGGCAGGATCATGCTTAGAAAAGGCTTCTATTTCTATATGTATATTCCATATCAATTTGCAGCTCTGTATCCATACATCACAGGCTTTCTGCATGTATTTAATAGTAAGTGATATTTCTGCAGCACTTTAGTAGGTCACCAGGCAGATCAGACTTAACCTGAGTATACTGCAATACATGTGACCCAGCTATATATTCCCATCCCACAGTTTATTTGTGACTCTTCAGGATTGAGTTTAGACACTACTGGTTTTAGAGATACATTCGTGCGATAAATGAGAGAATTAATGAAAAAGCACTAGATCCCATGTTGCACTGAGGCTGTGTTCATCATTAGCATAATTTTCCAGAACCCCAGTGCCGCCTCCTTTCACAGGGTCCTGGATACTCCTCCCTCCATTTTTTCATGTTATTTTATTTTTCTTTCCATGTCTACCCCATCTCCCTAGACTTTAAATGTCTTTCTCCTTTTTTTCTCCCCCCCCACACATCCCTGTTCCCAGATGAATATTCTCCCTGGAATCCAGCATCATTCAGCAGGCAATATTAGTAAGAAACATACCATTTTTGTGTCTGTGGAACTACACTTGGAGAACCCTGTGAGTTGATAGCTCTTATCTTGGTGACCGGGGTCGCCCATATGTAACCTTAGGGGTTGTCCAGTTTTTGGCAGACATTTCTTGTTGAGGTTTCCTGAAGGCTGTCCTCATCCTGGTGCTTGTAGGTTAGAGAGCAGGAGAGGTGCTGCTGGTACTATCCTTGCCCCCTTCATGATGCCCAGGACATAAGAAGGGTGGGGGGACCCAGATCTGCTGGTTCTGTAGCCCGAACTGGAGGACAAGTCTGTTTTGTTCTGCATCAGTCGTCAGAATCCAAGGTAAGACGGCCAGAAATCCTCTATCACTTGTGAATGGTGGAGTTTATGTCCCAGTGATTTATGACCATAGTCTTAAATCTCGGTTCAAGAAGAGTTCACAAGCTCAAGCTTCCTTTCAAGAAATGACTGATACGTAGAGTTTGCTAAT
The DNA here is from genome assembly GCA_025379985.1 of Phyllomedusa bahiana. NCBI lineage: Eukaryota > Metazoa > Chordata > Amphibia > Anura > Hylidae > Phyllomedusa > Phyllomedusa bahiana. The sequence goes on from JAODAL010044031.1 coordinate 24,272, forward strand.
ACAGGCTCTTTTCTCGTCCCCACAGTTTTTGCCATATCTGACCACTGAATCTCAGAGATTACCTTCTTCTTTTGTTATTAATCCCCTAAACATTTTATAGTTCATCTCCATGCGGTAGAAGGGAGAACTTTTAATATTGTTCATCTTATACAATTGCCTGATCATGACCACACTTCCAGTAGGATCGTATTTGTATTTTTTAAAATGTTAAATTGAAATTTTTTTAAATGTAAAAAATGAAAGAATTTTACCATCAATGTAAGCATTAAGTAATTTATGTAGCATTATCCAGGTTGCCTCTAAAACCTTGTGAAGTGATTTCACCTCTCTTTGATCAAAGCTTCCATAACACTGGCCCAGTAATTTTTAATATACGACATATTATTATTTTGCTATTAGAAGTGAAGGATATATGACTGTTTCCAGCTTCTTGTTAGGAATAAGGAGTTAACAAAAGTTTATTTCATTGTTGTTGTTTTTACATTTATTTCATATGAAATATTTATTGGCCTTGGGAGGTGTGATAACTAGTAGCCGTGGTAATGGCAGGGCAATCCAAGAGAAGAGAAGGAACAGAGTAATAAAATATTGAACCTCCTGGTAACATCAACCATGTTTTTGCTTCATAAACAATGGTAGAACACAAAATTTAACATAAAGTATCTACTTATAGCCGAGCACATTATACAAGTCTTTGAAACATATATAAAGAAAAAAATAATTTTTATATATAACATACAATATATATATATTCACACACACACACACATATTTATCTATCTGTATTTTATATATATATATATTATAAATATATATATATATATATATTAATATATTATATATATAATATATATCTATATATATATTAATATATATATATATATATATATATATAATATATATATATATATATATATATATATGCACACATACATACTTACAATGCACTTATATATAGTACCAAACACTGGGACTATACTAGAGGACATCTTAGGCGATATCTAGATGTGCTGGATATAATTCTTCCTAAACTATAGTATTTTTTTCTAGTTCTTCTTTTGTTACTTGCTTCTATTTAGACCTCACAGACCTACAAAAATGTATCTTTTTTTCTTTCTTTCTAACTTGCTGTTTGCTTTCTAGGGTATTTTCCGTGCTTTTTTCTTTTGTGTTGTAGCTAAGTTTAAATAGTTATTTGGAGATAGGTAAACATAAAGATTTAACAAAAGATAGACAAACCCAGAAGTATTTAGGGGTTGTTTCCATCTCACTCTCTCGCTAGCCAAATGACCCCCATACATCAAATTACAGAGCAGTTTTCAAAGAAGAAACCCCATTTCGTTTGGGGCTGCACAAAAAATTTTGCCGTGGGGATGGAGATGAACGCTGCTGGTCTTTCTGGTTCCTGGAGTTTTTTCAGATCCATCATGTTTTAACGGTTTGAATTGGTAAAATTCATGTAGGGCTAATCCATTACAAGCAAAGTGACTTTTTTATGTTGGTTAAAAATTCTCGTCAATTGATAAAGTTCAATATTCGCTCACATTTTAAACCATGTCTTTATATTTTCTAAAAATTTTAGGGAAAACTATTGGAAGTCCCTGCCTGCTGACGGTTTTAAGTGGCAACATTTCATTGATACTTTAGATGTATTTTAAAAGCGACACAAATTGTTGCAAGTATTCAATGCGTGAGAAAAGAAAACAAGTTGTTTTGGGAATGGAACATAAATGCGGAGCAACAAAACATATTTGTATCATAACCACATTATATTCTTATTCCCTTCGTCTGTGATATTATCATTTCTATTATCATCCTCACTGGCGTTAGATGATGTATAAGTAATTGTAAGGAAATAATTGTGCTAAGTTGAGGAAAAATTTTTGCTGGGGGGCCTGTCTTAGGAGGCGATATCTGTTCTTTGATAAACGAGTGTTTACTAAGTCAATACTGTGCACTGTGTGAACAATAACTTGTGATTTACAATGCGGCCCCCTAGACGGGGGTTACTTTCCAACAAATTAGCAGATTGAAAGGGGCAGCGAGAGCTACATAAGTGTGTGTGAGTGTAGTCAAGCGACAACTACAGCATATGAGCTCTGTATGTACCTTCTTGGTATGAAGCTTGATCTGTGGGGAAATTTTTTTTTTTATTAAATATAAAAGGGATTGATGCCCCCAATGTCTAAAAAAATTTTTTAAAATGTATTAGGGAAACGAAGATAAAATTCCAAAAACACACCCAAAAAAGGGTCAATCACGCTTCTATCTACTATTATCCATCATGCTGGGGCCCTATACTAATACGGGATCCCTATTATCACTACAAACTACTTTTACTATCCATCTATGCTGGGGCCCTATAAATCTTATACGATCCCTATTATCTATTTTTCTACTATCATCTATTTATCAACTATCTCTTTCTTCTTTTTCCATCTATGCTGGGGCCCCTATTTCATATACTGGGGGCCCTTTTATCTATTACGACTCATATTACCAAACATCTATCATTTCTACTATCTATCTATTCATATCATCAATCATCTATCTACATAACAAAACTATCTCTATTTTTCCAACTATCAACTATCTACTACTTCTACTATCTATCTATCATCTATCTATTATCTATCTATCTACTATCGTACTATGCCCAAATATTGAAATTTATTCTGTGTTTGTGTTTTTCCCCGGGCAGTAGGCAAGCAATTATTAGTACGGTTGTGTGTGTCCAGGGCAGTGAGCAGGATTACATATGTAATTGTGTATGTATGCTTTAGTGGGTAGGGGAGGGGTGTGGACACTGTGACCTGTGATGTAGTAATTCACACTGCATTGAAGTGTAATTTCTGGGTGAGTGTGAATTAGTTGGACGTTAGTGAGCCTTCCTATCATCTTAATACACACTTCTCAATATTGCAGAGTACTTTTTCCTTGCTGGCTTTCATGTCACTTAGCTATTGTAAGTAAGATGGATCTCTCCCATCTCCTGACTGTAACTTGTTTTCTTCCCCACCACGGTTGACCACAGAGCCCTTGGAGGGAAACACCCCCGTGACCAGGGTCCAATGTTATTCTTTTTCGAGGTCAGGGGCCCTGCAGTTTGTGAAATAAATATTGGGAAACAACGAAATGCAAAAAAACGACCTAACACAGCCTGGATCTATGGTGGGGTCCCCACCCAGGAGCAAATGGTTTAAAAAATAATCAAGTCACAGCAAATCCCTGGAAAGTGACTATCATCGACCTGCCTGCTCCCTGCAGTCACCTGGCAGCACAGTGCCACATCACAAGGCCAATGACATCAATGAGAGTTGTATGAGAGCCATCAATAGTCAATCAAGCCAAGATCAGCAGCAGCAGCAGCAGCCTACACCACCTTCTGTGTCCCCACCTGAGCAACATGCCAGTAATGCAGCCCCAGCCTCCACCACCAAGGCCAGCAGCATCTCCTCACCTACCATGTCCAAACAGATCTTCCCCTGGATGAAGGAGTCCCGGCAAAATACTAAGCAAAAAGCAGCAGCAGCTGCAGCAGCAACGACAGCAGCAGCAGCAGCAGGAGGGAACTCCAGCTCAGGTAATGCCAGCACCTTCCTTCTCACATTTTACGTAGGCGCCATGAAAAATTTCAGTGGCACTTATTGCGTTTAAAACGGGAGATAGCCCGTATGGAACGATGGGGAAAAGGGGGATTAACCCTTTCATCAAGTCCTTACACTATTCAGGCAGTTACAGACTGATAGGGGTTTCATCGGCCTACCCTGAATACTACTGAGCTCCTGTGCAAAACAATGACGTCTTCTTTCTTTTTTTTCAGCTTTTATTTTCCCTTCTTCTCTCACACCTATCATCACTCTATCTACTATCATCTATCTATCTATCTATCTATTATCATCTATCTACTACACATCTTCTTAAACATTCCCTCTTCTTTCATCACTTCATCTATCAACTATTATCTATCTATCTATCATCTATCTTTTCATCTATCTATCTATCTATCATCTATCATCTATTATCATTACTATCTCTATCATCTTCTTCTATTTCATCTATTATCTATCAAATCTATTTTAAACGATTCCCTCTTCTTCTCTACATCTATCTATCATCTAAATTTTCTATCTACTATCTTAAATTATTCCCTCCCTTTTCCCATCTATCTCCATCATCTATCTCTAAATATTATCTATTTCTATCTATCTTTCTAATCTTATCTATTATGTATTATCTACATCTATCTATTATCATCTATCTATCAAAATTATCTATCTATCTATCACTCATTATTTTCTATCTATCTATTTCTATCTTCTATATCTATCTATCTATCTATCTATCTACATCTATCTTAAACGATTCCCTCTTCTTCTCTATCATCTATCTATCTATCTATCTATCTATCTATCTATCTATCTATCTATCTATCTATCTTAAATTATTCCCTCTCCTTCTCTATCTATCTCTATCTATCTATCTCTAAATATCTCTCTATTATCTATCTATCTTTCTAATCATCTATCTATTATGTATTATCTATCTATCTATCTATCTATCTATCTATCTATCTATCTATCTATCTATCTATCTATCTATCATCTATCTATCTAATCTATCTTTTCCCAATCTATCATCTATCTATCTATTTTTCCCATACTATCTATCTATCTATCTTCTAATCTACTATCTATCATCATCTATCTATCTATCTATCTATCATCTATCTATCTATCTATCTACATCTATCTTAAACGATTCCCTCTTCTTCTCTATCATCTATCTATCTATCTATCTTAAATTATTCCCTCTCCTTCTCTATCTATCTATCTATCTCCATCTATCTATCTCTAAATATCTATCTATTATCTATCTATCTTTCTAATCATCTATCTATTATGTATTATCTATCTATCTATCTATCTATCTATCTATCTATCTATCTATCTATCTATCTATCTATCTATCTATCTATCTATCTATCTATCTATACCATATCTATCTATCTATCTATCTATCACTAAATATCTATCTATTATCTATCTATCTTTCTAATTATCCATCTATTATGTATGTATGTATGTATGTGTGTATCTATCTTTCTATCTATTATCTCTCTATTATCTAATATAATGTGATTTAATAGTATGTATATATCACATACTCGTTTATGGCATGATACTGTATAATATATGTGCTATATAGAAGACACTATTGCAACATTTGTTATTACTGAAATAACATGAGCATTAATAGTATCATACTGTTTGGGAGGCTTACCATAGCATAGCAATTGTTAAAGTATTTCCATACATTGATGTAATTGATGCTAGACCAGTATTCGTTGATGTTATTAGCCAGATATGGGTATATTAAAATAATATTTCAGTTTAGAGTAATAATTAGAGCAACAAAGTGTGTGGTGTTCAGTTACCACTGTTGTTAGTGCTATTACTCCTAGTTCCACTGCTGATAATACTGCTGCTGCTACTTCTACCACTACTTCCGGTCACTAAAACAAAATAATTCGTAATAAAACCCACTGCTAATGAGAAAATAACCTGTCCCAGACACTGTTTGCATACAGTGAGGAATTTCAGTATAGATCAGAAGCTTTAATAAAAAAGTGTAATTGTTGCACAATAAATTATTCAATAAATAAAGAGATAAAGTTTCTCATTCCTGGAGACTGTGACCAGAGCTGAGATAAAGACAACACTCTGCTGTCAGACACAGCATCTGTACTAATGACAATTAATTTTTTGATACAATTATTGGATATAATTAGATTCCATCTAATATAGAGTAGCAGCAGTTCTGTGATTTATTGAGTGCTCCTGTATGATGATTTCCTGACAGCTCAGTTCATTTCATGATTGCAGCTTAGAGAATTACTCATGACAAGTCAGTAATATATCGCTTGGAGATTTGCAGTACATATAAAGTACCAACTGCATGAACTGCAATGTCTCCCTCTGTCTCTCCCTTTTCATTTCCATGTTCTCTCCTGCCCTCTAACCCCCTCCTTCCTCTCGCTCCGTGTTACTTCCGTGTGCACATGCGCAGTAGCATTTCTTTTTTGTTTTGGTTGCCAGAATCCCTGTAGCACAGCCAATGCTACTCAATCCAAGCTGATAGGAGTGAGAAGAGATCTATGGAAGTCAATACACATGTTGTGTGAAAACTGAGAGGTGCCTTGATGTGTAGAGCTGTGCTAGGGTCTTATACTTAGTTGCTTCCTGGAAGAGAATATTGAAGATTTGTGCAGGTGTTTCAAGCTAGGAAGATTTTTTGTCTTTATTGCACAACAGCATCTGAATGCACCATGTTGTGTCTGTAACCATAACATCGATGTGACTTGGCAGAGCTGCATGCTTATCATTACCATCTGGCTTCTTGGGCTGCCCTGACACATAGCAGTGGGTAGGGAGTGGAGCCATCTTATTCACACACAGCAACTACCATGTGTTCAGGAAGGGGGAGCTCAGCTTAATGCACCAGTACCTTTGCAGGAAAACTGTACTGCTATTATTATGGATAGTAATAATAGTGATATTTAAATAATTCTCTCTTGCTTTCCCTCTCTCTTGTCTGTCTATCTATCTATCTATCTATCTACTATCATCTACATCTATCTATTTTCCCTTCTCCCCTCTCTCTATCTTCAATCTACTATCTATCTATCTATCTATCTATCTGTCTTCGTCCCCCCCCCCCCTCCCTCCCCCCCCCTCCCTCCTTTCCCCCCCACTCCTCTCTTTTATCTATCTAATCTACTACTATCTATCTATTACTACTGTCTGTCTGTTGTCTGTCTTGTCTTCTAATATCTATCCATGCATCATCTATCATTATCAATCTACTACTACTACCTATCATCATCACTATCTTCTTCTATCTATCAAATCTATCTACTTCTACTTCAAACTATCTATCTTCCATGCCTCTACTATCATCTACTATCATCTATCTATCTATTATCATTATTGTCTGTCTGTCAAATCTATCCATGCTCTTCTATCTTTTATCATCATCACTTTATCTATCTATCTACCTCCTCTATCTGTCTATCTACTATCTATCTATCTATATCTATCACTATCTATCTATCTATCTATCCGTGCCTCTATCTTCCATCCCCTTACTATTATCTATCTATTATCTATCTATCAATCTACATTTCTATCATCTGTGCTATTATCTATCTACTATCTACTTATCTTTTTTCCATCTACTATCCAGTATTAGATGGGGGTCCGGGGGACCCCAGTGAAGTAGATTTTGGGCCCCCCATTCACACTATGTTATGACTCACATACTGCACAGACTTCTTTCTGCCCTTTTTTCGTCTTTCTTTCCCCCCCATGAATGCAGCCCCAAGCCTACAATGCTCACGGGGGGCACCAAACCTGAGGGCCCACTGAGTGTTTTCTTTGCGCCCCTGTGGGCAAGTTCAACCCCTGTATCTATTTTTTTTGTCTTCTCTATCTCCTATTATTACCATCTAACTGTCTATCATAGACATATATAATCACAGCAAATATATATTTTATATATATATATATTAAAAATTTTAAAATTACACAAAGTTAACTGTGTACAATACACCTTTCTTTCTTTATCTATCTATCTGTTTTTACTATCTATCTTCTTTCTACTATCTATCTATTATCATCGCCTGTCTTACATAAACTACTGTTGTACTACTATTTATCTGTGTGATACAACTGTCTGAACTATATTTGTCTGTTTGTCTATCAATCTATCTTATATATCTGTCTGTACTACCTATTTATCTAGCTTACATATCTGTCTGAATTATCTATCTATCTATTTTTCTAGCTTTTTTCCTCGATGTTTAAAAAAATGTTTTCAGATCAAGATTTAAAATATTATACAAAACGTTAAAATAAATTGTATCTTTTGTCCTTACAGTAAACCCACCTAACTTTCATTGATTATAAACAGCTAAAATTTAGTTTGCCTACCTAAAAATTCCCTTTCTGTATGAACCCAAAATAGCCTTAGATTTCACCTTCCTCCCCAGGTGAAAAATATTAGTCGGGTTGGTCGCTGAGAAGAAATGGAAAAACTGGGTGATAACCATTAGGGGAGCTGTAATGGCGGTCATGTAGTCAGCCAATTTAAAATCAAAATAAATCAAAATAATGGACATAAGACTTTAAACTTTTCTTGCTTTATTGACTAGCAAAATTTCCCCCAAAAATAAAATATCTTATTTTTATATGAATGCCATTGCTGCCCAGGACTCACCTTTTCTAGTCCCAGGCTATAAATATGTAGGCATACTTGCTCTTCAGAAACCTGGGAAAGCTGTGTGACAACCATTGTTTTAGCTGGAATGGCGGCCATTTATTCAGAGGTTTTTTTTAATTAATTGAACTTTAAAAAAAATGTGTTTTTTTTATAGAATCTTTTTGAAATTTTTTTCAAAAAAAGTAGCTTTACATGACTTTGCTTAGTCTTCTGTGTCGGTGATCAATGCACGTTGTTAGTTTGTGTTCTCATGCTTTATGTTATGGTCCTTGCAGGTGAGAGTTGTGCTGGTGACAAAAGTCCCCCCCGGGCAATCCTCTTCCAAAAGGGCCCGCACCGCGTACACAAGCGCCCAGCTGGTAGAACTGGAAAAGGAGTTCCATTTTAACAGATACCTCTGTAGACCTAGAAGAGTGGAGATGGCAAACCTGCTCAACCTCACAGAGAGGCAAATAAAGATCTGGTTCCAGAATCGACGTATGAAATACAAAAAGGTCAAAAGGAAAAACCCCTGATGACGTCATCGGGTGGCCCCTCACCCTGCAGGAGCCCTGTACCCCCACCAGCTGTTGGTGGGTACCTGAACTCTATGCATTCTCTAGTAAACATTTCCCTTAGAGCCTCATCCCCCACGTTTAAAAACCCCATCCAACCCTATGGTTCCCTGCTCCAAACCCCACCCTCACATAAACTGCCCCCCCCATCAAAAGGGAAAGAAT
>JAODAL010044032.1:0-33270 GCA_025379985.1 Phyllomedusa bahiana
CGGACAAAGTCACCTGGTTTTGGAGTTTGATAAACACATGGGGATCCAACGTGGTCTTTTCACAGAATTTGGGTTTGCGAGCGCTTCATCACTGGAGAGGAGGAAGACGATGGGGTAGGTCAGTAGGGGTTTTCCGCCTCAAAAAGGGAGAGGGCGGTCGCAGAAGTCCGCTGATATGATTCCGCACCCAACGGTCAGCGCAAACCCCACTCCTCGGCTTACCCGCCGTCAAAAAGGGTCCGGGACTCTCAAGCCGGGGCCCTTTCTTTGAGCAAGCCTCTGATTCCCCCAGCGATGTCATATGCCGCCTTTGCCGAAACGCATAAGTAGAGGCAAAAACCCTTTGGGTGGTTAACCACCCCCAACATGTCTAGTCACATGCAGCGAATGCATGAGTTGAAATGGAGGCAACACTTGGCCAAAAAAGCCAGACCGACGCGGGCCCTCCAACCACTGTCACACCCTCTGTCTCCCCCCTCCTCCTCCGCCACCACCAAGCGTTCCTCATCTGCCCATGTCTCTCAGAGTCATGATCAGGGATCAGCCTCTGATTCAGCCTCCACCGTCGCCCGAGTACCACCAGCACCACCAGAGACCCATCCTCCCCCTTCTCCTCCCCCATTTTTGATGACCTGCACCCGTACAGCTGCCAGTCTAGCAGCCTGCCTTCTGTCTTCCAGGTTTGGGAGCAGAAGAAACACTTTAACCCAAACCATCCCAAAGCCAAAATGTCGGTATTGCCAGGCTTTTGGCCTTGGAAATGTTGCCTTTCCGTCTGGTGGACACAGATGGGTTCCGTCACTTCATGGCCCTTGCCTGCCCCCAATACCAGATGCCGAGCATGCATTTCTTTGCCAGAAAAGCCGCCCCTTTGCCCTGGCCAGCCACGTGTAAACTAAAATTTCAAGCGCTTTTGTCTGCATCTGTGGCTGGAAAAGTCCATCTGACCACCGACACATGACTAGTAAGCACGGCCAAGGCCGCTATATCTCTGTGACAGCTCACTGGGTGAACTGGGTGGATGTTTTCCTGGGGTTGACGGTGGCTCTCAGGCTCGGCGCACGCTCTTAAAAACCCACAGGGAGGGTTTGCAGGGTTCTTTCCCCCAAGGCCCCTCTGGTGGCATCACGTGCCCAGAGAAACCAGGCCATGTTGAAATTAAATTTCTGTCTTGGAGACCATCCCCACAGGTCAGGAGCTGTGGACGTTCGAAACGGAACGGGAGCGCTGGGTGGGTGCCAAGAACTTGTGCCAGGCAAGTGGTGTGCGAAAAGGGGGCGAAACTGGGACCCCTTAAAGATCGGTAGGCTGGAGCACATTCCCTTGCCTGGCACATGTCTGAACCTTGTCGCCAGAAATTTCTAAGAGCTCCCCCGGGTCTGGACTGTCTGCTGAGGAAGGCTCGAAGTCTAAGTTCGCACTTCCACCGTTCGCACCCTGCATCGTCCCGCCTGACTGGTTGCAGCGTCAGCTCGCCTTCCCGTCAACCGTCTCATTGTTGACGTGGCAAAAACGCTGGAATTCCCCCCCACATGCTCCAGCGATTGTGGCAGCAGCGCAATGCCATTACGCAGTCGAAGTGACACATGGCCTGACAAGCAGCGGTGCGGACCTCGGGGTGTTGACCACCGAGAGTGGAGGCAGGGGAAAGAGCTCGCACATCCTTGCCAGTTTTGAAGAAGCCACCAAAATGGTCAGTTTCGGACAATGGGCCCTTCAGCATGAGCATTGTTGTGATCTTAGTTCCCGGGAAAGTTTGTTGGGGCACTCTGAAACAAAAAGGTCCCGCCCGCGACGGAGGAGAGACGGACACAGATGCGGACACGGTGCCTTTCTCTCTCCGTCAAATCCACAAGGCCCGACAGTTTCACAATTTCATCGGTCTGCGTGAGGGAGTGGTTCGGGGTCCAGGGCTAGTGCAAGGTGGGGCATCAGCTTCAGTGTGCATCATCTCAGGCAAGTCAGGGCTGTGTTGAAGCTGTGCCGGAGGAAGCGAGGAGGAGGAGGAGTAAATTTCCCAGACACCGACGTTACCGAAAGTCCCTGCCTTGGAAAGAGGTTGCGGGGAATTTGAGGCGGAGGAGGAAGATGAGGACGATCAGTTTGCTAGTGCCCTCAACCCAGAGGCTTGGGAAATCAAGGCTCCATCTCTCACATGAGTGCTTGGATGCTTCCAATTCTCTAACAATGATCATCGCATTAAGGCCATCAAAATAACAACAGTTACAACAGGATGGCCACACCTCCTGGATCCCCGGTACAAAACAAAACTCAGCACATCTTCCACCCACCCAAATAGAGAGTAAAGATGCAGAAATGGAGACCTTGCTGATTGATCAACTGGGAGACATCTGTTGCGTCTGCTCACGTTCCCCAAATGTCACGGTGGAACACATCAGCGACGTGACAGCATAGAGTGCCAGTACCGTAGCGGCAGCAGCAGGCAAAGGTGGCCAGAAGCCTAATGGGCGAACCTCAGCAATCATTATATATACCACCTCACCAACACATGCAATGCAGGACTCACATCACAACGACACTGAGACCAGCTTAAGATCATGGAGCACACTATCTTGCGTCTCAACACCGATGTTTTTGTATGTGTTACCTACAATAGACTTTTGGGTATCCAAAATGGACGAATGGCGCCGAGCTCGCTCGCCCACGCCATAGAGGTGTTTTCCTGCCCAACAGCCAGCGTCATATCTGAGGCGGAAAGTGAACCTTTCAGCCACAGCTGGAGGAGTCTGTACAGACGAAACGCATCCGCATTCCGCATATAATGTGGATCGGTGACTTACATCAAGATGATATCAGGCATGGATCTCAAAAAACAACTACAGGTATAAGCACCTAAATAAAGATACAAAGACATAACTTTTAATTTGAGAATTATAAAAACCAAAAACGTAAAGTAACCCTCCAGAATACCTATCACAAAGAACTGCCTGTCCACAAAGTGGTGAAGTCGCACCCAATAGGTCGCCCCAACACACTGGGAACCTAAACTATACCCTTTTCCCATAGCTACATCTAGCATACAAAAAGACACATACAAAAAAATAAAGTGCCACCACACACACAAAAATTTGCTGTGATCCAATAACCAAATAAATCATACAATACACGTTGGATGTTCCAAAATGATTTAAGCTCTCTAATGCGTTAACAGAAAAAAAATAATAACGCACAAATATTCAACGCGTTTCCCCCCTTGATGCTGGGGTACATTCAGGGAATAATTTTCAATGAATGATCGCAATACAGGAATATCTGAAGAAAAAAAATCAAACAATTAGACATAGATTAAACTCACGTCCCATAGTGTTGGTAAACAGGGCTGACAAAGATAAGAAACGTGTTCCCAGGATTAAGAAGCAAACGGATCCCCGCGGTACCTTACTGAACAGTGTCCAAGCATAACTAAATTTCAAAGATTCTGCAATCCGAACATAAAGCCAAGTCAGGTACAAACAATTAGCATCAGCTGTTGGCTCATTAACCTCCCGCCAAGCCTTGAATGCAAACCCGAATGCCACATGTAAATCAGAGGCACTGGGACTACAAGGTCCCGGCATCAATGGCCGGACGATACCTACCCATGCGCATAAAGGGCAGAGAGAGACATATGTTCAAGTGGAACTACACTAACCCTAATGCATTCCGCAGCTTCCCGCGCATGCCTCAGTAGCGCCTAAGACATGCGTCTGGGCAACTACAAGATCAGAAGTATCCACAAAGAGTATGAGCCTAGATAGATATACATTGTGGCAATTACAGAAGCGCACTAAGATGTATACTATAAATTACAAGTAAAAGTCCGGAGGAACAATACTTAGACACAACTAAATAATTGGTGGACTCATAGTGAGTCCTAATAAAATAGCCAAAGCGCTAAGGATACAGAAGAATACTGCAAACTATATATTGTATACAACTTTCATTAAATATGAAACAAACATATATGGCTTGCCTAATACTGAATTTGAACATGATAATAAAACATATAGCAATATAAATTAATCACAAATTTAGATAACCAATACAATCATGAATATGTATAAATAAACATGCATGTCCATGGATAGAGGCACTATGGGCACACCATATTACATTATTTTACGACGATAATTTATATAAAATATTCAATAATTCAAGCGAGATATTAAATAATGAGCAGAAGACAAAAATAATTTTAGACCCATTGTTCCAAGGTTTTGTAGATGAAAATCCAATGTTTTCTTGTTGTCATAATTTACGGGTCGAAATCTCCCCCACGAGGAATGGTGAAACGAAAAACCCTCAATTACAGAGATGATAGAGCAATGGGTTGTTACAATGGAAAGTATCAAATGGAGTGAGCCGGGAGAATCCCGTTTGTGTGTAATGTCGCCGATATTTTCTAAGACACTACACGACGTCTCAGTTCTCTGCTTAGTCCATCCAACATACATGACGGCCTATGGGGACAGGAGCACTGGATATATAACCCCTTTCGTCTTACAGTCGCATAGCTGTACATCTGCAAGATACGGCCCTCGTATACATCTGAAAGACTTGAGACATCAATTAGCCACACATGCTTTACAGCTCCCAACATCTATATGTCCCCAACTGTTTATTGTAGTCAGCCAGGAAGTGAAAGGACGGGAGGAGTATATATGAGCTATGTATCTAAACGAATCCCAATATTTCTCCCCTTCTAAATGTTAATTACTGGGCTGGATCAACAAATTGGGACATGATAGGGTCCTGGTGCGACTAGCCAGAAGCTCATGAAAGAGAGCGAATCTGAGAAGGACGCAAGATCCAAAATATAACCAATAATGTCGAGTTGACACACTATCCTTATTGGCGCTAATGAGCCTTAAGAAATAGATTTTCTGATCAGTATTCGCATTCAAAATGAATAATGTCTGAGATCAAAACCTTTTTAGGTAACCTCGGCTCCAGAAATCTTTTTTTTATTCCTATCAGCTTCTTTTTTTATAGAGCTGTATGTAAGAGCACTTCTCCGGTTTCTAATATACTGGCCCTTCTGAATACCCGTTTTTAAAGGTCGTGATGGAACTCGTCCCATATTAATAAGGCTGTTACGCTGCTGTTGGCTTACTATAAATTAGGTTTTTCTACTAAGGTCCCATCAATGGAATTTCTTATCATCGAGGTCCAGAAATACAGCTCACGGTCCATTAATTTCGAACGTGAACTCTCAGAACCCACAGTGATGACGTTGAGGCTCTCAAAGAAAGAGAGGAGAAAGCTCTCTGTCACCCGACCACAAATGATTGATGTCCATCATATAGTGTCCCCAGAAGACAATGTTACTAACAAAGTTTTGATGCACTTCGAGAAGACTATAGTACTCTCGCCACACAGCCCAGGAACAGATTAGCATACTTGGGGCCACTGGGTCCCCATGGCTGTGCCCCTGAGCTGGGGTAGAACATTCCATCAGAGGTGAAAAAATTCTGGTTAAGATAAAACCGCAAATAGCTTTACAACACAAAGGCATTGTGTGTCCTGTAGAAAGCCACATTCCTTGTGCCAGGTAATATCAACACGCAACCCAAACAACCCCTTTCATGGGGATGGAGCTTAGAGAGCCTCAATTGCAACACTGCATACCAAACGCCCACCTCCACAGTCAATCCATGCCATCCAATTTACCAGGCAGACTGTTGGTATCCCTAAGATATGGAGGAAAGGAGGTGGACAAATGGGCCGAAGTATTTTGTCAACGTAGAGACTCGCATTTTGGTTCACATTATTTTATTCCCGAATTATAGGTCTCAATTAAGGGGACGAACCCCCTATGGAACCTTTGAAGGCCATAAAATGGGATACCTGCAGATAGGCTGGAATGCAAAAAATTATACTCATTTGAATCAATGACCTTTATAGTACAAATCATCGCCAAATACTTTTAAGTTGGTATAAAAAATCTTGCCGAATGGTTGAAGATCTAATACACCATACCTTGTTTGTCACACACTATTTTTAGGCAGAATGATTTTATAGGTTCAAAGATGTTAAGGATGACAATATATTCCGCCTTTTGCGGCGCGGTTTGATGTAAATGAGACCTTATCCGCTCAAGATTTTTAAGGGAAGTGTAATTCAACTCTGGTAAGATAAACCTCTCTGGGTCAAGATCTCATTTGTGTGTATTTTCCCATCAATGCCGTCACACATCATCTTGACAAACATTTCACATTATCATCAAAACTGAGGCATTTTATGCTTTTAGGTCCTCGACAAGGAAGAAGAATGGACCCATCGATCTATACTTTCTTCATTTCCTCCAGTAGACCCACCAAGGTTTGTTATACCTGAAAGATCGGTAAATCCACACAAGAGATGCACACTGTCTATTCTCTTTTTAGTTTAAGAACTCTTCCATTTGAGCTTAACGAGCAAAACAGATGATAATCACTAAGCCCAACCAAAAAGGTTCATTTGAGTGCTAGGTACAAATGAAAGACCTCTGCTTAATACTGAAATTTCACCCGGAGACAAAGCTTTATCAGAAAGATTTATGATGTTCGTGGTGAGGTTTGGGGGACCTGACTGGCCTTTACCACTAATAACCGTTAATTGCCCGTCAGGATCCTCTCTAAAAAAGAAGGGGGTGTAGGCTGAACTGACGTGGGAGGAGACTGCTCGGTTGTCACAGGAACTGATGTTGATGGTGGCAAGGTGGTAGAGGAAGAAATTTGACCAGAGGAGACCGATGAAGATGCAGGTATGTCTGCATTTATATACTGCATATTTCTTTTTCTCCCACCTCCCCTCCGTGCTTGCTTGGGTGGCATCCATCGGGAACGATTTTCCAAAGGAAATCGGGTTTGATAAGGAGACCTGTTAAATGTACGGTTTTTGAGTAATCTAGATTCTGAATCAAATTGATCTGTGTCCAGTTGGAGGAAATATCTGTGCCACTATTATTATTCGATAATGGTCTATTAGAGCTCCAGGCACTATATGCCCGATTTTCCCTAAACTCAGCCAAATCACGCACGAATTGGTGGTGTTTTCTCTCTTTGAGATGAGATGTAAATTTATCAATATTGTTTTGCAGTTCCAACTCCTTCTGGTTAAACTCTGGTTCACTCTTTCGTGTGAGCATGGTTTCCACAATATCTTTTAAGGATCGATATGCTCTCTCTAAGATATTCTTTTCCTCCTCCACCAAGATATTCATAAAACGCAGGGAACAGGAGGTAGCCTCCCCCCCCTGGTTCCCCAACGTCGCATCAATTCCGGGTTTCTAGATCTCAATGCTGTACAATCGGGAATCCTTAACCCTTTAGGAGAGAGTTATACCAGTATTTTAATATAGTTTTCCAATGATTTTAACTCCCACCATGACTTGATATATAATCGATATTTTACATTTAAATCCTTGAAAAGTTGGGACAAAGGTAAATCACTTTTTTGAATACTATTGTATTCTTTATCAGAAAAAACTCCTTCCACCTCAGTCAGCCACTTATCACAACCAAGGGGTAAAGAATGTGCCATAGAGACCCAAAAAGCAGAATAATACTGAGAACAAAAAGTTCCACCTAAAAGGAGAACAAAAGTATCAAGAAGAACAAACACTACCGCGTACTCTACTTTAAACACAATATAAGGGTGTAGAGAACCCTAGATACAATGGAATAAAGTCCTGGGTATACCAATATAATAATGACAAAAAACAACTACAGGTATAGCACCTAGAATAAAGATACATAAGACATAACTTTTAATTTGAGAATTATAAAACCTAAAAACGGAAAGAACCCTCAGATATACCCTATCACAAAAACTGCCTGCCACAAAGTGGGGAAGTCGCCCCAATAAGGGCGCCCCCACACTGGAACCTAAACTAACCCTGTCCCTAGCTATATCTACATACAAAAAAAGACACATACAAAACAAATAAAACAAATAAAGTGCACGAACTAAAAATGTGCTGTGATCAATAACCAATAAATCATACAATACACGTTGATGTTCCAAAATGATGTAAGCTAATGGTGCGTTACAGAAAAAATTAATAACGCACAAATATCCAACGCGTTTCCCCCCTTGATGCTGGGGTTCATCAGGAATAAAAATCAGATGAATATCGCAATACGGAACCTCTGAAAAAAAAAAAAATTCAAAAAAATGTAGACAATAGATTAAACTCACGTCCCTTAGTGTTGGTAAACAGGGCTGACAAGATAAGAAACGTGGTCCAAGATGAAAAACAAACGATCCCCGGGGTACGATTACTGGACAGGTCCAAGCAGTAACAAATTCAAAGATTCGCAAGCCAAACATATAGCAAAGTCAGGTACAACAAATTAGCATCAGCTGTTGGCCATTTACCTCCCCAAACCTTTTTTATGCAAACGCCGAATGCCACATTTATCAGAGGCACTGGGACAACAAGGTCCGCATGCAATGCCGGAAGATACCTAGCGCATGCGCAATAAAGGGCAGAGAGAGACATAGGGTTTAGTGACAAACACTAACCCTAATGCATTGCCGCTGTTTTCCCGGGCGCATGCGCAGTAGCGCCTAAGACAGGCGTCGGCATACTAAGAATCAGAAGGGAGCCAAAATTTAAATATGAGCCTAGATATTATACATTATGGCAATACAGAACGCCTAAGATTATACTATAAATTACAAGGTAAAGGGCCGAGGGAACCAAATATTTAATACAACTAAATAATTGTGGACTCATAGTGAGCCGAAAAATACCAAGCGCAAAAGGATACAGAAGATTACTGCAAACTAAATATGTTATACAACTTTCTTTAAATATGATCATACCAGATATGGCTTGCTAATACTGAATTTGAAAAATGATAATAAACATATAGCAATATAAATTAATCACAAATTTAGATAACCAATACAATCATGATAAGTAGAAATAAACATGCGTGTCCATGATAGAGCACTATTGGGACACCATATTACATTATTTACACTGATAAATTATATGTAATATTCAATAAATCAAGCGAGAAAATTAAATGAATGGAGCAAAAGACAAAAAATCATTTATACCCATTGGTTTCAAGGTTTTGAGATTGAAAATCCAATGGGTTTCTCGTTGTAATAATTTACGGTCGAATTCTCCCCCATGTGGAGATGGTGAAACAACCTCAATTACAGAGAACGATAGAGCAAGTGGGTTGTCCACAATGAAAGTATTCATATGGCGTGAACGGAGAATCCCGTTTGTGTGTAATGTCGCCGATATGTTCTAAAACACGACGTCTCAGTTCCTCGCTTAGTCTTTCCAACATACATGGACGGGGATGGACAGGAGCACTGATATATAACCCCTTTCGTCTTAAAAGTTCGCAAAAGCTGTACCTCTGAAAGATACGGCCCGTCGGTATACATCTGAAAGACTTGGAGACATCAATTAGCCCACATGCTTTACAGCTCCCACATCTATATGTCCCAACTGTTTTTGTAGTCAGCCAGGAAGGGAAGGACGGGGGGGATATATAAGCAAAGTATCAATCATCCCCCAATATTTTTTCCCCCTTCTTAATTAATTACTGGGGCTGGATCAACAAATTGGGACAAGATAGGGTCCTGGGTAGCAAAGGCCAGAAGCTCTTGATAAGAGAGAGAATCTGAGAGACGCAAGATCAAAAGTACCAATAATGCGAGTTGACTCACTATCCTTATTGCGCGAATGAGCCTGTAGAAATAGATTTCGTCTGTACGCGTGCAAATGAGTATGCCTGAGATAAAACCTTTTTAGGGGAACCTCGCTCCAGAAATCTTGTTTTAATCTATCACTTCTTTTTTAGAGCTGTAAAAGAAGAGCATTTTCTACGGGGTTTTAATATACTGGCCCTTCGAATACCCTGTTTTAAAGGCGTGGATGGAAGCTCTCCCATTTGAGGAGGCTGTTACCTGCTGTTGGCTTTCTATAAATATTGTTTCTAAGGTCCCACAATGGATTTTCTTTTCAAGAGGTCCAGAAATACTAGCTCACGTCATTCGGTCATTAATTTCGAACGTGAACTTCAACCCACAGTGTTGACGTTGAGCCTCAATGAAAGAGAGAAAGGCCTCTCTGTTTACCCGACCAAAAATATGATGAAGTCATCAATATAGCGTCCCCAGAAGACAATGTTACTAACAAAGTTTTGATGCACTTCTGAGAAGTACTCTCAGTACTCTCCCACCAGCCCAGGAACAGATTAGCATACGTGGGGGCCACTGGGGTCCCCATGGCTGTGCCCTACTGTGGGAGTACTTCCATCAAGGTGAAAAAATTATGTGTTAAGATAAACCGCAAGAGCTTCAACACAAAGGCATTGTGTGTCTGTAGAAAGGCACTCCTTGTGGCCAGGTAATATTCAACAGCACCCAAACCCCTTTCATGGGGGATGGAGCTGTAGAGAGCCTCAACGTCAACACTGCATAGCCAAACATCCTCCTCCACAGTCATGCCATCCAATTTTACCAGCAGATCTGTGGTATCCCTAATATATGAGGGAAGGGAGGTGACAAATGGGCGAAGTATTTTGTCAACGTACAAAAAAGACACATATATGTAGATGTAGCTAGGGACAGGGTTAGTTTAGGTTCCAGTGTGGGGGCGCCCTTATTGGGGCGACTTCCCCACTTTGTGGCAAGCAGTTTTTGTGATAGGGTATATCTGAGGGTTCTTTCCGTTTTTAGGTTTTATAATTCTCAAATTAAAAGTTATGTCTTATGTATCTTTATTCTAGGTGCTATACCTGTAGTTGTTTTTTGTTAGGTTTGGAGTTAGCATTAAGGTTAGAGATAGGTTTAGGGTTCAGGTAAGCATCGAATTTAAGGTTAGGGTTTCATTTGAGGTTAGTGATGGATTAGTAGATACTTCCAAAAAAGACGATTGTCAGCAGCACCAAAATATAAGAAGTCTAAGTGCATGCCACAGACCCGGATCTAGGTCATGAATAAACCTCAAAAATTGCAAAGAGGCAGCACTTCAAAAAGAAATGTGGTATTTTATTTACCCAATCACAGCAACGTTTCGGCTCTGACCAGAGCCTTTCTCAAGCTAAACACACAGTGCTTCAAAGTGGTATATATAGTGTTACAATCAAATAAACATTCATTAATCAATCAGTGTACAGTCAAATTGTCAATAAATAAACATGTGTAAAAATATCAATGTAGATTCACAATAAAGTGTACAAGTGAATAATTCTATAAAGACAAATTGTGCCAATGATACAAAATAAGAAGATCATGTAAGAAACATGAATATTACAAACATGAATGTGATTACAGTGTAATTAAAGTGTAATTACAAATAAAATAGCAGCTGCTTACTCTCAAGACAGGACGATCTGGCCGCGAGTTGTCTCGGCGTCTCCAAAGGTGTACTGCGCATGCGCAACTGACCCGAGAAACGCAGGCGCAGTGGAACCCCAACCACGTCATACCGACACAGCCAAGACACCACTGCGCATGCGCCAAATCCCGGAGCAGTGCAAAATAGAAAAATATAACTAAGCTATAAGGAGCATAAAACTATATAGTCAAAGGAGCGTTAAGCACCACAAGTATGTCAAGAATCCCCTCGGATTATGTGCAACTGTAGAAATACTGACACATTATCCCAAATTATACACGGCACCCCACCTCCCCAGACAGTGAAACCAAGTGATCACCTCGGCCTCAATATCCGAAAGGGGGGCCAAAGAACCCGCAACCCCAAATTGGGGCTACGAGAACCCGACCACGGTTATCCAGTGTATACAAGGGCAATCAAACACAGAAAAAATAATACAAAATAATAATATATAAATAAAAAAATGAAATATATTAAAGCTCAAAGTATTGAATGGTCATTTAACGGAAGTAAATATACATTACCCTGAACATACATGACACCCCATCTCTCAGACAATGAAACCAGGGTATCACCCCGGACTCACAGCCCAAAAGAGGAGCCACAGAACCCGCAGTCCAATTATTTGGACAGCGAGAACCCGGCTACGGTATAACCATGCAGATAGGGGCGCAAATTCAAACGACAGCGCATGCCGATATTCTCCCTAGACCATAAAAACCAATAACCAGATGAGCCATATTATTTACTGTAATATAAAAAAATAAATAAATAAATAAATAAAGCTATAATGAACAATAAAATGTCAAAAAAAAAAAAAATATAAAAAAATTAAAGGGCTAATCAAAAAAATAAAAATATATAGAGCTCCTAAAATTTTTTTATTAGAAAACAGTCAAAAAAAAAAAACCCGTAAAAAAAGGGGGGGAAAAAAACCCCCAAAGCCGGAAAAAGTAACACCCAACACCCCCGTCCAAAGTATTCCAGAAATCTCTCAAGAATCAATTTCTAAATTTCATTTTATAATTAAAGATGGGGAATCAATTCAAAAAAAACGAAGGGGGGAAATTCTTTTAGAATTTCAGAAAATTCGGTTCAACGAAGTGAATTTTGGGGTAATTTGGGGTGAACGAAGTGTGCTTTCTTGATAAAATGGCCGAGCACAGGGCGTTACAGGGGGCAAACACTCTGGGGGGAAAGAAGGGCAAGCCGCATGACATGTGCAGGGATGAAGCAAATCAAAACCCGGCGGGTTCGTGACTCACCGCCCTAAATAAGACCGAGCGCGCCCGTGGGAGCTCACACTCCTCTCACTGTACTGACGGGAAGGTGCTGCTCGGGTGATGCGTTTCTAAAGAACTGATTTTTACACAGCATTTTTGTGGGGTGTTCAGTTTGTCCAAGCTTTTCTGAATGTTCTATTTCTGATTTTTTGGGGTTTTGGGGTCTGAAATCCGTGTCGTCACTGCACTGCATTACATTCAATATCCAAGGGATCTAACCATTTTCCTGTTGTATCATTTAAAGAAACCGCGTTTTTACATACAAATTACACTTCTTTTTTGCTGCTAAATTTATTGGAAATTTACATCCAGGGGAAATTTAAAAAGCGTTGTATTCTGCTGTGCTGACAAAAATAAACCGTCTTTTTCAACGCCAAATATATATTTTTTTTTTTGGTAGCCTAATTAACAAAACAAGGTTAATTAAAATTTTATCTTTGGTGGGGGTAAAAAATACACCATTGTAAACGCCCCAAAAGCTACTGTTTGTGGGGGGCCAATTTATTGCGCAATTTACATCCGGGGGTTAATTTAACGTTGTTTGCTGGTGTCTGACAAAAATAAACGTTTTTTCAACCCAAATATATATTTTTTTTTTGGTAGCCTAATTCACAAGCAAAGGTTAAATTACAATTTTATCTCTTGTTGTGGGGGCGTAGAAAAATCGCCATTGTAACACGCTACAAAGTACAGTTTGTGGTGCCCCCAAAATTCTATTGCGAAAATTTACATCCAGGGTTAATTTAAAAGCGTTTTTTTGCGGGTGTGCTGACAAAAAAAAAACCCGTCTTTTTCAACCCCAAAATATATATATTTTTTTTGGTAGCCTAATTCACAAAAAAAGGGTTTAATTTACAATTTTATCTTTGTTTTGGGGCGTAGAAAATACCCTTTTGTAACACGTACAAACTACTATTTGGGTGCTCAATTCTATTCCCAAAATTTACTCCGGGGGTTTATTAACGTTTTTTTGCTGGTGTGCTGAAAAAAATAAACCGTCTTTTTTCAACGCCAAATATTATTTTTTTTTTTGGGTACCCTAATTCACAAGCAAAGGTAATTTAAAATTTTATCTCTTGTTGTGGGGCGTAGAAAATACCCTTTGAATACGCTACAAAGCTACTTTTTTTGGTGGCTCAATTCTATTGCGCAATTTACATCCAGGGGAAATTTAAAAGTTTTTTTTCTGGTGTGCGACAAAAAAAAACCGTCTTTTTCAAGCCAAATATATTTTTTTTTTTTGGTAGCCTAATTCACAAAAAAGGTTTAATTACAATTTTATCTCTTTTTTGGGTGGCGAAAAAATACGCCATTGTAATCGCTACAAAGCTACTAGTTTGTGGGGCTAATTTTCTATTGCGCAATTTACATCCGGGGGTTAATTAAGGTTGTTTTGTGGTGTGCTGACAAAAAAAAAACGTTTTTTAAAACCCCAAAATATATATATTTTTTTTGTAGCCAATTCACAAAAAAGGGTTTAATTACAATTTTATCTCTTGTTGTGTGGCTAGAAAATACCCATTGTAAACACGCTACAAAGCTACTAGTTTGGGGTGGTCAATTTTATTGCGAATTTACATCCGGGTTAAATTAAGCTTTGTTTTGCTGGTGTGCGAAAAAAATAAACCGTTTTTTTAAAAGCCAAATAATATTTTTTTTTTTGGTAGCCTAATTCAAAAGCAAAGGTTTTTACAATTTTACTCTTGTTGTGGGGGTAAAAATACGCCATTGTAAAACGCTAAAAAAGCTACATTTGTGGGGGCTAAATTTCTTTGGCAATTTACATCCGGGGGTTAAAAAGCGTTGTTTTGCTGGGGGGTGACAAAAATAAACCGCTTTTTCAACGCCAAAATATATATTTTTTTTGGTAGCCTAATTTCACAAGCAAAGGTTTAAATTTACAATTTTATCTCTTGTTGTGGGGCGTAGAAAATCGCCATTGTAACACCTAAAAAGCAACTAGTTTGTGGTGGCTCAATTCTTTTGGGAAATTTACATCCGGGGTTAATTAAGCGTTTTTTGTGCTGTGCTGACAAAAAAAACCGTCTTTTGAACGCCAAATATATTTTTTTTTTTTTGGAGCCTAATTCACAAGAAAAGGGTTTAATTAAAATTTTTTATTCTTGTTGTTTTGGGTAGAAAATACCCCTTGTAATACGCAAAAAAAACACTAGTTTTGGGGCTCAATTTATTGCGCAATTTACCCGGGGGTTTAAAATTTAAGATTTTTTTTGCTGTGTGCTACAAAAAAAAACCGTCTTTTTCAACGCCAAATATATATTTTTTTTTTGGTAGCCTAATTCAAAGCAAAGGTTATTACAATTTTTATCTCTTTTGTGTTGCGTAAAAAAATACCCATTGTAATACGCTAAAAAGCTCTATTTTGTGGTGGCTCAATTCTTTTGCGCAATTTACATCCGGGGGTTAATTAAGCTTGTTTTTGCGGTGTTGACAAAATAACCCGTCTTTTCCAACCCAAAATATATTTTTTTTTTTTTTGGGTAGCCAAATTCCAAGAAAAGGGTTTAATTTTACAATTTTACTCTTTTTGGGGTGGCTAGAAAATAACCCATTTAACACGCTACAAACACTATTTGTGGGGCCAAAAAATTGCCAATTTACTCCAGGGGGTTAATTTAAAGGGTTTGTTTTGTGGGGGCTGACAAAAATAAACCGTCTTTTTAACGCCAAAATTAAATATTTTTTTTTGGTAGCCTAATTCACAAGCAAATTTAAATTAAAATTTTTTATCTTTTGTTTGTGGCTAGAAAATACGCCATGTAACACGCTAAAAGCTACAGTTTGGGGTGGCCAATTCTATTGCGCAATTTATATCCAGGGGTTTAAATTTTAAGCGTTGTTTTGCGGTGTGCTACAAAAAAAAAACCGTCTTTTTAAACCCAAAAAATATATTTTTTTTTTGTAGCCAATTCACAAAAAAGGTTTTAATTACAATTTATCTTTTGTTGTGGCGTAAAAAAATACCCATTTAAAACGCTACAAAGCTACTAGTTTTGGGGTGGCTCAAATTCTATTGCGAAAATTTACACCAGGGGTTAATTAGCGTTTTTTTTCGGTGTGCTGAAAAAAAAAACCTCTTTTTCAACGCCAAATATAATTTTTTTTTTGGGGCCCTAATTCCAACAAATTTTTAATTACACTTTTATCTCTTTTTGTGTGGCTTAGAAAAAACGCCATTGTAACACCTACAAAAGCTATAGTTTGTGGGGGCTCAATTCTTTTGCAAAAATTACACCCAGGGGTTAATTAAGCTTTGTTTTGCTGGTGTGCTGAAAAAAATAAACCGCTTGTTAAAACCCAAATATATTTTTTTTTTTTGGTATTTAAATTCAAAAGCAAAGGAAATTTAAATTTTTTATCTCTTGTTGTGTGGGAAAAAAAAATACGCCATTGTAAACGCTAAAAAACTACTATTTGTGGTGCTCAATTCTATTGCGCAATTTACATCCAGGGGTTAATTAAGCGTTTTTTGCTGCTGGGCTGACAAAAATAAACCCCGTCTTTTTCAAGCCAAAAAAATTATTTTTTTTTGGTAGCCTTTTACAAGCAAAGGTTAATTACATTTTATCTCTTGTTGTTGGCGTAGAAAATACCCATTGAAAACCGAACAAAGCTACTAGTTTGTGGGGCTAAATTCATTGCGCAATTTAACCAGGGGTTAATTAAGCGTTTTTTTGCTGGTGTGCTACAAAAATAAACCCCTTTTTAAAAGGCCAAATATTATTTTTTTTTTTGGTAGCCAAATTTCCCAAAGCAAAGGTTAATTCAATTTTTATCTTTGTTGGGGGCGTAAAAATACGCCTTTGTAACACCACAAAGCACTATTTTTTGGTGGCTCAATTCTATTTCGCAATTCATCCGGGGGTTAATTAAGCTTGTTTTGCTGCGGGCTAAACAAAAATAAAGTCTTTTTCAAACCCCGAAATAATTTGTCTTGTAGCATAATTCACAACGAAGGTTAATTAACCTGTTTGTGCTTTTACATTTAGTAAAAAAACACAGTGCTTGTAAACGGACACATACAATAAATTTTTCCTGGCCATTTGTGGGGCAATTTAATCCAAGGGTTCCCAAGCTTGTTCTGGGTTCATTTGGAGCAAAACGGGGTGTATTTTTTATCATATACAATACTTCATCAAACAGTGCTGTCTTTTTAGAAAAAAACAGTATTGACAGAGAGGGGGCAGGCTCTCAACTGCGAGGGGCCCAGGGGCACAAACATTTTGAAACGGGCCCGGGGTCGCACACAGCAAGGGACGTCGCAGCGGGGGTCATGGGTGAGGCCACAATTTCCGCTGTAATCTAGCGCCGGGGTTTTTTGTTCACCCCCCAAAAGGGTTCTTGTTTGGGTTGCTTCATCCTCTTCCCCCAGATACATCTGAAAACCCCCCCAAAGGGGGGGGGGAACCTAGACACAACCTTGTTGGCAGGCCCCGGGGAGGGGGTCAGGGGCCCTCACCTGTCCTCAGCCCGCCTTGTCCCACCCCATTCCCTCAGCCAGGGATCTATAGTGGCTGGCTCAGCCCCCACTATATAGCGGGGATGAAAAATTTTTGAGGGGGGCAGCGACTACTTGGCAGCAAAGAAAGGGGGCCCAATACCCCCTTCTGCAGTGGGGGCCAAAGTAAAAAAGTGGAGGTGGCATGGGGGTCTGGGTAGAGTCACCTGGGTACCAAGACCGGTGATGAGGACAGTATGCGATAAACAAAAATAAGTGATGTAGCCCCCCGCATTGGGGCCGGGTGAAGCAAGGGCTTCATCTCGTCGGGAGAAGGGGGCGTCAGCTTGGCGTGGGGCAGGGGCGACCAGCAATGGGTTTTGGCCCCTGATTTAGCAGGGGGCAGCAGTGTAGGTCGGGGCCAAGCGCCACGGGTAAAAACCCCTTCGCAGGTCCAAACGTAGCGCACAGGGGGGTCAGCGAGGCCCACGGGGGGGTAGTCATCGTCGGAGCGGGTTGGGGGTAAAAAGCCTCGGCGGTGTGCATTTTTTTGCTAAGACACCGGGGGAGCCGAAAAATGGGTATAGTTTAAACTGTGGCAGAAATGAAGCGTGGCCGGGCAACGTTGCACAAAGTCCCTGCGTCAACAATGCAGCCACCACCGGGGGCCTGGGAGAAACGTGGCCCCAAATTTTTGGGGCCATCCGCCGCTCGCACAGCAGGCGGGGCCAGTGGCCGCATGCCCTTTCACCCTCAAGGCTCCCCACCCCTGCAGAAGGACGTTTCTCTTTGACATCCTCTCCCGTCCCCAATGCTCCTGCTCCTCGCTACTCAGGCGCCAGCAGTCGTTCAAGAGGGATTTAAAAAAAGACAACAGTAGCGTCCAACCACCTAAGGGCGCAGTGACCGTTCCCCTGCCAAATTTTTTTGGTTTTGCAGTCCTCCCTTTCCAAAAGGTGGACTCTGCCCATTCAGAGAACTAAAGGCTTTGCCAGCCGAGTGGAGAGTTCCAAGCCGTAATTTCTTTTCCAAAAAAGGGAGTCCGCACTTCTAAAAATGTATAAAAAAAAGTGGGTCGTCCCTTGGCTTTTTCGGTTTGTTCAAAGGGACACGGAGGCGGAAAGTTGGGCAACTCGGTCAGGGCCATACTTTCCTTTACGGCCCCCTGGGGGGAATGTGCTTCCTGCCCAGGCACCCCAACAACTTGGACAGAGACGCCCTTTCTCCTCCACGTTGTCAAAACTGCTGCTCCTCGCCCAAAGTCCCCTCCTCCTCCCACCCCCAACCCCCCCCCCCTCAGCCTCCAAAGTAGCTCCATCATACCACATTGTAGGGCACAGCGGGGTCACGCAGTTATACACCAGCTTGCCTCGGGGAACGAAGTCACACAGGGGAGGAAAGCTCCGCGTCATGCAGCAAGAAATCGATGTGTGGTTTTTCTCCGCGCCAACTGCAAATCGGAACCATGGGGACGGACAAGGGAGGAAAATGGGGTTCCCCGCTGCACCGGGGGATGGTCCCGCCCCTGCATGGGGCCGTGTTTTAATTGGTTGTAAAAAGGTTTCCAAGTTTCCCCCGTCTTCAAAAATTCTGAAAATGGGCCCGGAAACTGTGCATGCACTTTTTCCATTGTACAAACCGGAACCCCTCCTCGAGTTGCAGCGCGAACGGGCCCCCCCCAAACACGCTTGATATGCGATGTTTCCACCCCTGGAATTCCAGCCCCACATTTGGACCCACTGTATGAACAGAGAAAGGCCATTAAGATTTTTTATGCCCGCAACAAAAATACTCCCCCCTTTTAACCCTTTTATGTCACCATGGCAGCTCGCGTGACACCTGCCCCTTTGTTGAGGGCCCTTCCCGGGAAAGGCCACGTTTTTTTCTCGCCAGGACACGGGATGAATAACGTCATTCCCCCTGCTTCAGTCCTGGGAAAAGTCGAAAAATCTGTCTGGGAGGGGACTGGAGATGTGGGGGACTACATCTCGTGCCAAATAGCCCCTGGGGGCTGAAATGGGAGAGGAGGGGGAAGGGGGACATTGGGGCAAACATTGTCTGGTGAAATGAGTGGATTTTTCCCACCCAGGGGAAAGAGAGGAGGAGCAGGGGCCCGCTGGGGGAGGGGGTGGAGATGAGGAAACGAGGCAGATGACTCCCAAACACCGGGCAGTATACAGTGGAAATGGAGGGGGAGCCCCCGATCACTTGTGCGATGTCCCGCGCATGTTATTTGCCCCGGGTATACAGCCGAATAGTCGCATCCGGGAGGGGATGACTTCTGGCTCCCACCCTATTGGACCCCCCCCTACCGGGCCAAAATGGGGCCTTTTTCCCCGCTTTTGAGAGGGGAAAACAAATTTAAATACTATAGGGGGAAATCCTCCGAAAAAAGTTTTCCCCTCCCATGTGCGGGATGTCCCCCCTTGACAGGTCTACCGGGGGGGTTTCCCCAGGGTCACAACTATGCCGCGTGCTGGGGAAGGTGGGGGGGTAGGGGGCATACCAGCTCCACACAGTAACCCAATCTTGAGTCAAATAGCACTTCCTTCCCCCCATGAGGAGGGGCAGTCACCAGCAGCAGCAGCAGCAGGACATGGAGCATTTTCCCCGAACCAACAGGTTTGGCCTAATTTGGGCAGCACCTGCCACCCCATTAGAAATCCCTGGATACTGGGGAGCCAAACTGGGTGTGTGCCCCAAATTCCCAGTTTCAGTGGAAACTGTCTGCCCCGGCCAGTAGTGTGGGATCAGAGGCGGTGTTAAGGGCGGCGGGGGGCCTCGGTACCCCAAAGAGAACCCCTTTTCCACAAATGTTAAGGAACTGACCTTTGTCAAGATAAAAAAGGCGTGGATCGGCCAGGGGTTTTCCCACACCAAGCCTTTTGGCGTCGTCGGGGGCAAAAAAAATACCTGCCTCACCACTATCTGATGCCGCCACCCGCCCGATGCCACACTCCCTGAAGTTTCTCCATCGCCTACAAACCCTCTTTACCAGGGACTGGTATTGCACCCACCTCAACATCTGTACTGTGTCCCTCTATGTGTCATGCGCTGCGCGTTTGTTGCCGGAAATCCACACTGTGTCATTGGCCCCTCGGGGCCTGGGACTGTTTTGCCCCTCCGAATTCATTGTGCCCCTCTCTGCCTCTTGTGTTGCCCTGTCATCACCTCCCCTCTTTCTTGTGGGCCCCCCCTGCCTGACCCATGGCTCCCCCCCGTCCCCCCCTTTAGCATTGTGCCGTCTATGGCCAATATTTTTGCCACCTGCAGAATTATTGTGCCACTCTTCTGACCTCATCTGCGCTGTGACTCCTGTCGGCCCTCCACACGTGTCAAATTTTGGGGCCCCTGTCTTACCCCATCTGCGCCGTGGCTGCTGCCGTCCCTCCCACTGGGCCATACTCCCGTTTTTCGCCACCCCCTCCAAATTTTTCATTTTGCCACTGCTGACCTCATGCTGTGATGTGGGTGCTGCCCCTGCCCTCCACCTGTGTCATTGTGCACTCTGCGGCTGGTACGTTTTGCCACCTCCAGAATGTCATTGTGCCACTCTCTGACCTAGCGTGCTCCTGTCATCCCTCCACTCTCTGTCATTGTGCCACTGCCTGACCTCATGCTGCGCCGCCGTGACCTCCGCCTCAGTCATTGTGCCCCTCTGTGGCCCCAATACAAATTTTTCCACCTGCAGAATGTCATTGTTTCCCCTCTTACCTCATCGTCTTGACCCTGTCGTGCCCTCCCCACCTGTGTCATTGTGCCACTGTCTGACCTCATGTGCTGCCGTGGCTGCTGCCGGCCCTCCACACTTGGCCTATCCTGTTTTTGCCCCCCATAAATTTTTCCATTGTGCCCCTGTCTGACCCCTGCTGGGTGATGTGGCTGCTGCCTCCCTCCACACTGTGTCATTGTGCCCCTGTCTGACCTTATCTGTGCTGTTGTCCTGCCGTGCCCCCCACACTGTGTCATTGTACCACTCTTTGGCCTACTCCTTTTTTGCCAGCTCCGAATTTGTCATTGTGCCCTTCCACCCATGCTGCTGCACCGTACCTCCAAACCCCGTTCATGGCCCTCGCGGGGGCCCTTTCTGTTTTTTCCATTCCAGAATGTCCCTTGTGCCCCTGTCTGACCCATCTGCTGTGGCTGCCGCCGTCACCCCCCACACTCTGTACTAATTCCACCGAGCCTCAGTTTGTTTTTTTTTAGTTTTGCTGCCATGACTTTTTCCTACGTTCCCGCTTAGTTTTTTTGGCAGTTTTGCCCCCATAAGTGCCCCCGGGGTTTTATAGTGAAGCGATTTAAGACGGCGGGGTCATGTGCGTGCTACTAAAAAACAAAATTTTTAAAAAGACCAAACCAAATCCCTCTCATAATTAAGCATTTGGGACAACGTTTACAGCACCCTGCAGGCTCGGGGACCTGGAAAATACTGTTTTTTAACGGATTTTGCCCAAGTAAATTTGGACCAAAAAGAATTTTTTCGGAAAATTCGGCGAAGTACCGAACCAATTTTTTAGAAATTGCCCACTCTAGTTATAATCTAAAAGAAAAAAATAAAAAAACAAAAAATTAAAAATAAAAACAACAAAGAATAGCACTAATTGCACCTACTCAGAAACAATAAATGGGCAGACATTTCACGGAAAATCCCTGGGGAACCAACCTTTAAGGAACCTAAATTTTTTAAAGACCATCTGGGAAGAATTTTAAATTCAAATTTAAAAACCCCTGGAAAAAGAAATTTAATTTGTGTATCCATTTAATTCTCTACGTTTTAAAGTAAAAAACCCGATTTTCCACCAAGCTTATTAAATGGGAAATGGTCTATGATAACAAAACAAATCCCCTACTTTAGTTTCATTCTTTAAAATGTTTTGGGACCCCGGGAGATCAATTTTTTTTGTAGTATTTATTTTTGTTTATTAATCCTTATCCTCACCTTGTGAAATTTCCCCAACATATAAAAAGCCCCACGGGGATATAGAAAATTGATCTTTATTCTTTTTTGGCAAGGGGGTATGAAAAGATCCCCTTGATAAGGTTTCTACAACAACTGCAATTTAAACAGGGGAAAAAACCCTAACTTTTGTGGGCTAATGAAAAAATCTAATGTAACAATCTCTTTTTTGACATTAGAAGATACAAAAAAATCCCTCAAGTTTTTGTTCCCCTGTATGCCCTTCTTGGAGGAGAATTGAATTCAGATATATGTGGAAAGTTGCCCCCTCAACAAATGCCATTCTTTATTAATAACATTTTAAATTTTTTTGGAAAAATTTGAATATGTAGACCACAAATGCTATACGTGGAAGGAGGGACCTATGTTCCTTATTTTTAAACAATGAAGATCTATCAAGCACCTTAACTTTTTTGTTGTTGTACAGAAATAATTCTTTCAGGTACCCTCTCTTTCTAAATTTAGAGGACATTTTCATCAAGTCTCTGTTCAAAACGCAGGATCATCCACAATCCTCTTACCCCTCAAAAACTGACTGTAAGGTAATGACTCGATCATGAGTACTGGATGGTAACTGTCAAAGTGTAATAATTATTTTCTGGTCCGTACTCTTAATAAACAATCAGGGGGGGGGGGGGGGGGGGGGGGGGGGGGGGGGGGGGGGGGGGGGGGGGGGGGGGGGGGGGGGGGGGGGGGGGGGGGGGGGGGGGGCGGCGGGGGGGGGGGGGGGGGGGGGGTGTCACTAATCTGGTACAATCCTTAAATACCAAAGTGTCCAAAAAATTGAATACTAAGATCTAGAAGATGTCATTGTAAATTTAATATCATGGTCCATAGAGTTGAGAAACAGAAAAAAAGTCCTCCAATTGTCCAAAAGAAACCATGCCAAATAACAAAACTGTCATCTATGAATCCTCCACCATCTTAAATAACATGATCCATAATGGTGGGAAACATAGATGCAGTCCTCCTCAAGCCTAGATATTGGAACATGTTTGCGTACGTGGTGGGCAACCATTTGACCCCATAGCGGTGCCTTTTTAAATAGAATATAGAATTGTTCCCTGAAAGAAGAAATAATTCTCCCCAAGAATCATTTCCAGTAATTCACAAGGAATTCAATAAGTTCAATAGAAAAATCTGAAGATTCAAAAACTTTTTATATTATTAATGGCCTCTGAGATGGTTTATTGAGGTGTATAGATTCACAACATCAAAAGGAAACTAGGATGGTCAGTATCTAGCACATTGACGCTCATGAATTTTATTTAGAAAATCTGTTGTGCTTGGATATATGAATTTTGCTTCACATCATATCTCCTCAACATTGTCCAAAAATGTTTGCTAAATGGGACAAAGGATTGAACCCCTAACCTTGAGACAATTGGACGTATCCTGGGGTATTTATCCCAAAGATTTATGTATTTTGGCAAACAATAGATGACAGGTATTGTAGGGTATTTTTCAACCCAAATATTTTTTTAGAATCTTTACAATAATCTTCTGGGAATGAAGCTTACATCTACTAGTTTTTTTTGAATTTTAGAAAGTATTTGTGTTGTAGGGTCACCTAGCATAAACCTCAGTGTCATTTAACTGTCGCAATACCTCATTGATATATTTCTCAGTATCCAGCACGACAAGGGCACCACACTTGTCCGCTGGCTTGATTGTTACTTTTTTATTTAATGCTAAGGATTTGATGGCCAATTTTTCTTCCCTATTCAAATTACCATAGGAATAAGAGTTACCTAGATCACAAATCTTTTGTATCCCTAATTTAACAGTGGATTCAAAGGCTGTAACTATCGGATTATTAGTGTGAGGGACAAAATTGCTAACCTTACTTAGTCCAGTTTGAGAAAAACAGACCTCCGGTTTGTCAACCTCCTCAATTATTTGAACCTCAGGAAAAGATGGTAAATCAGAAAAAAATATTTTTAACTTAACTTTACGAAAGAAATCATACAATCCAGTTCTAACTGAAACCAATCAATGCGATCAACAGGACAAAATGGACAACCCTTATTTAAACCCCTTATTCAACCTCAGTAAATGATATGAAGAGATATTTACCACTAACTTTGGGGTCTTGTGCATGTTCTGGTATTAGTTGACGATTTTTTCTTGCTGAACCTGTTTTTTGAATCTGCGGTTATGCTTCCTCCCCCTCTCCTGTACGTTTGAAGAAGGGTCCCATCCCTAAAAAGACCGAGTTCTCCTGTCCATCCATGTCAGAAGAGGAAGATTGATGTTTTCCTTTTTTGTGACTCTTTCTCTGTGTGGTTGAGACGATTGAATCCCTGTTTTCACTGCAAGAAAATATATGTCCGCTATTGTAGTCCTCCATGTCACGATGCCGACTTTTGGCGCTTAACACTCTCCAATCCATTTCTTTAATTTTTGAAGGAGATTGTGTACGTCCTCTTTATTACTTTTGGAGTTCTTCACCAAAAATTAATGTGAAAAAATCCCTTCCAATTTCCTGTACTTTAGAACTAAGGTACGAAAGTTCAACCTTGAAGAAATTGCTATATTTAACAACATTATATCAAATGCGTATTTGTTAGAAATTTTAATAAACTGCTGTCAAAAATTTTCATTGTTAGCAAATAAATTTGGCGCAAGATGAGACCCATCCCCTTTTGGACCCATTGGCTTTATAATATGCATCAAGTAAGTAAATCAGTTGAGAGCAATGAATTTCCTTTGTTCTTCCCCCTTGTCTCTTGATGTTAATCAATTTTTTATTTTTTTGACAATTTGACGTACATGATTGTTAATGAATGTTTTTTGATTGTAACACATATATACCACTTTGAAGCACTTTGTTTTTTAGCTTGAAAAAGGCTCGGGTCAAGCCGAAATTTGCTGTTTGGGGTAAAAAACTACCACTTTCTTTTTAAAGTGCTGCTCTTTGCAATTTTTGAGGTTTATTTATGACCTAGATACGGGTCTGTCTGGGCACTCAATTTTTTTATTTTGGTGCTGCTGACAATCGACTTTTTTTGAATTGTCATTGTTGGATCGGTCAGCGTGCAACTTCCATTTAGATTTTTTTATACTTTATACAAAAGTGGTGGCTTATTATGACGTCTGAACCTAATTTTTTTCCCCTCGGAGGAGGATGGGGAGAATTTTGCCGGAAACTCAGTGATACAGCTTTTTTTGGGGGTGTTTCCTTTTTTTAATAAATCAAGAGACAATGGGGGGAATGAAAAACAAATTTTAAGGGGTTCCAACTGATTTACTTACTAGATTGCATATTAAAAGCCAAGGGATCCCAAGAGGTATGAGGGTTCATCTTGCCTAAAATTTATTTGCTAAAAAATGAAAATTTTTTCCCCGGGGTTTTTTAAATTTTAAACAAATATGCATTTAAAAATTTTTAAAATAGGAATTTCTTCAAGTTGAAAATTTTGGGACCATTGTTCTAAATTTTAGGAATTGGGAAAGGGTTTTGTCCCCCTTAATTTTTGGTGAAATTCCCAAAAGTATAAAAGGAGTTACCAATTAGAAGGAACTGGAGGGGGTTAAGCCCAAAAGTCATCGTGACATGGGGACACAAAAGCGGACATATATTTTTTGGAGAAAAAGGGGTTCAAACGCCAACCACAGAAAAGAGTTCAAAAAAAAGGGGAAAACAAACTTCCCCTTTTTACAGGATGGCAGGAGACTCCGTCTTTTTAGGATGGCACCCCTCTTTAAAAATCAAGGAGAGGGGGGAGGGGAAACTAACCCAATTCAAAAAACAGGTTCAGCAAAAAAAAATCGCAACAATACAAACAGGCACAAACCAAAGTCTAGGGTAAATTCTCTCATAAATTTTTTGAGGTTTGAATTAAGGGGCTTTAAAAAAGGGGGCTTCTTTTTTCCCTTTTTAAAAGCATTGATTTTTTTTCGTTAGAACGGATTTGTATTTTTTCTTGTAAATTTTAAAGTAAAAATATTTTTTTTCTGATTTACCATCTTTCTCTGGGGTTCAAATAACTGAGGAGGTTGAAAAACCAGAGTTTGTTTTTCTCAAAGGACAATAATTTAGCAATTTTGTCCCTTACACTAATAACCCGATAGTTACAGCCTTTGAATCCACTTTTAATTTGGGGGAAAAAAAAAAGATTTGGATCTTGATACTTTTCCAGGTAATTTAAATGGAAAAAAAATTACCTCAAACCCTTTTAGATTAAAAAAAAAAAGTAACAATCAAGTTAGCGGACAAGGTGGTGCCCTTGTCGGCGGGTTCGAGAAAAAAATTTCAATGAGGTAGCAAACTTTAAATGACACTGATTTTATGCTAGGCTCCGGGTCCCTACAACACAAAATTTCTAAAATTCAAAACTATAGATTAGCTTTTTCCCAAAGATTTTTGATAAAGATCAAAAAAAATTTTTTGGGGTTAAAAAAATCCCCTACAATACCTGCACTTTGTTTTGCCAAAAAATCATAAATTTTTGGATAACCCCCCGGGCTTTCCAAAGTCCGGGTGGGGGTTCAATCTTTTGCCCCATAAAAAAATTTTTGGCCCAAAAATTTGGGGATGCATGGGCAAAACATATTCCAAGACCAACATTTTTTTCTAAAAAAAATTAAAGGGGTCAATGTTAGATACTGACATCCTATTTTTTTTTTGATGTTGTGAACTTACACCTCAAAAAACCCACTCAAGGCAAATAATGAAAAAAATTTTTTGGAATCTTCAGTTTTTTCTTTTGAACTTTTGGGGTTCCTTTGAAGTTACTGGAAATTTTCTTGGGGAAAATTATTTTTCTTTCGGAACAATTCATAACAAAAAAGGCACCCTATGGGGTCAAATGTTCCCCCCACGTACGTAACATTTCATGTTAGGCTTAGGGGAAATGCATCATGTTTCCCACCATATATCATGTTTAATGGTGGAGTTTTCAAAGATGACATTTTTGTTTTTTGGGGCGGGGTTCTTTTGGAAAATTTGGGGGTTTTTTTTTCTGTTTCTAACACTAGGGACCCTGATTTTAAATTTACAATGACATCTTCTAGATCTAGTTAAATTTTTTGGGACACTTTGGTTCAAAGGATGGTACCAATTAGGACAGATCTGTTTTTAAGAGTACGGACAGAAAAATTTTTTTACACTTTGACAGTTACACCCACTACTTGATGATCTTTTACCTTACATCATTTTGAGGGTAAAAAATTTTTGGGGGTTGACCCTGCGATTTTTAAACAGAGCTTGATGAAACCCTTAAATTTAGAAGGAGAGGTACCTGAAAAAATTTTATTTCTTTACAACAAAAAAAAAATTTAAAGGTTTGATAGATCTTCATTGTTAAAAACTAAGGAACAAGCCCTCCCTCCACAAGCTTTTTGTCTACATATTCAAAAATTTTTTTAAAAAAAAATTAAAAATGTAATTTAAAAAAATGGGATTTGTTGAGGGGCAATTTTCCCCATAAACTGAATTCAAATTCCCTCCAAGAAAGGGATACAGAGGAACAAAAACTTTAGGATTCCTTTATCTTTTAATTCAATAAAAGATTTTTTATTAGACCCCAAAAGTTAGGGGGTTTTCCCCCTTTTTAAAAGCAGTTGTTGTAGAAAACCCTTTTCAAAGGGATCTCTTCAACACCCATTACCAAAAAGAAAAATAAGACAAATTTTTTTTTGACGTGTCCAGTCGGGTTTTTTTTTTATAATTCTATATCCCGTGGGCTTATTATTGTTGGGGAAAATTCACAAGAAGGCAGGAAAGGATTTAAAAACATAAGTCGACTATAGACAAAAAAATTGATCTCCCGGCCCAAAACATTTTGAAAAATAAACATAAGAGAGGGTTTTGTTTGTTATCTAACCATATACCCGTTAATAAGCTGGTGGAGATCGGGTTTTGACTTACAAGAAGAATACAATGGATACACAAATTAAATTCCTTTATCCCCGGGGTTTTAAATCTTGAAAATTTTTAAAATTCTTCCCCAATGTGTCATTAAAATTTGGTTTTTCCCAAGTTGGTTTTCCATGTTTTTCCCTGCAATGTCTGTCCCTTTATTGTTCTCTGAATTGGTAGCACACATTGGCTATTTGTTTGTTGATTTTATTATTAATTCTTGTTTTTTTTTCTTCTTTTTTTCTTTTAGATTAAACATTAATTTATGAAAAAGATTCTTGAAGGGTTTCTGGAATCTTCTGGACGGAGTGTCGGGTGCTATTGTTTCGGCTTTGTGTTTTTTTCTCCCCCCCTTTATTTAGGGGTTTTTTTTGATTGTTTTTCTAACAAAAAAAAATTTTTTTGGAGCTCTATAATTCATTATTATTTAGTATTGTTTTTTTTACATTATAATTTTTTTATTACTTTGTTTGTTCATTTTTAATTTATTAATTCATTATTTTTTCTTATTAAGAAAAAATATGGCTCATCCATTATGGTTTTGGTCTGGGGAATACGGGATCGCGTGTTTGAATTTGCCCCCTATCTGCATGGTATACCCTGGGCCCGGGGTTTTGTGTCCAAACAATTGGACTCGGGTTCAGTGGCTCCCCCTTTTGGGCTGTGGCCGGGGTGATACCCTGGTTTATTGTTGAGGATGGGGTGTCATGTATTTCAGGGTAATTTACATTTTCCCCGTTAAATGACCATTCCATACATTTAGCTTTAATGGCCGATGTATCACTTGGTTCACTTCTGGGGAGGGGGGTGCGGTATAATTTGGGATAAGTGAGTATTTTTTACAGTTCCATAAACCCTGGGTTTTTGACATACTTTTGGTCTTAACGCTCCTTTGAAAAATAGTTTCATGCTCCTTATAGCCCGTTTTTTTTTATTTTTGCGCTCTCTGGGTTTGGCCATGCGCAGTGGCGCTTGGCTGTTCGGGTATGAGTGGTTGGGGTTCCACTCCCTGCTTTTTTCGGGGTTGCCAGCGTAGTACCCTTTTTTAGCGCCCAGACAACTCGCGGCCAGATCGCCCGTCTTTAGAGTAAGCAGCGCTATTTATTTGTAAATTTCACTCTATTTTCACTGTAACACATTCTGATTGTAAAATTTATGTTTTAACATGACCTTCTTACTTTCATCTTTGGGACAATTTGTCTTTTGGAATTATTCACTTTTGTACATTTATTGTAATCAAATGAATTTTTACACATTTTAAATTTTTTGACAATTTTCTTAACTGATTGAGATTAAAGAAAGTTTATTTGATTGTAACACTATTAACCACTTTTAAGCACTGTTGTTTAGCTTGAGAAAGGCTCTGGTCAGAGCCAAACGGCTGTGATTGGGTAAAAAACTCCCCATTTCTTTTTGAAAGGGTGCTCTTTGCAATTTTTGAGTAAGACAGGCACAATACATTTGGGAGGTGGCAAAAAGGGTAGGGCCCCAGATGCACAATGACAGAGAGTGGGGGGTGACGGGGGCGAGCATGAGGTCAAGAGGCACAATACATTCTGGGGTGGGAAAACAGGAAAAGGGCCCCAGGTGGGACAATGACACAGTGTCTAGGTCAGGGACAGCCACCACAGCATGAGTCAGACAGGGGCACAATGCCATTCTGGAGGGGGCAAAAACTGGAGTAGGCCACAGAGTGGCACAATGACAGAGAGTGGAGGTCATGGCAGCAGCAGCATGAGGTCAGACAGTGGCACAATGACATTCTGGAGGTGGCAAAAACTGGAGTAGGCCACAGAGTGGCACAATGACAGAGAGTGGAGGTGACGGCGGCAGGAGCAACAGCATGAGGTCAGAGAGTGGCACAATGACACAGTGTGGAGTTCACGGCAGCAGCCACAGCAGCAGCATGAGGTCAGACAGTGGCACAATGACAGAGTGTGGAGGTGGGTGGCAATACCAGTCCCTGGTAAAGATGGTTGGTGGCAGATGGAGAAACTGTCAGCAGATGTGTGGCATCAGGCGGTTGGCGGCATCAGAATAGTGGCTGAGGCAGGTAGTTTGAACCCAGACTCATTTCTCACAGTTTGGGTGAGGCGTCATGGCTGATGTAGTCTGACGCCTAAGGCATTGGTGTATGGAAATCCTGGCCTATCCATGCCTGATTCATCTTGACAAAGGTCAGTCGTTCCACATTTCCCGTGGACAAGCGGGTTCTCCTTGGGGTAACGATGGCCCCCGCCGCACTGAACACCTGCTCTAGCCACACTACGGGCCCGGGGCGGGACAGCTTCTCCACTGAAACCGGCAAGTTGCGGCCACACACCATTTGGCGCCCAACCACGATCTTCTAACTGGGGGGAGTGATGTCCAATAGGCCACCCCTTTGGTTTCAGGGTCGCCCAGGTCCTGCTGTTTTCGCGGCAACTCCCCTCCCATTGGGGCGGGTGAAGGGAAGCGCTCATCATGACCCAACTTGGTTCTCTGATGGATCTGGTACTGCTACGACCCCACCACCTTCCCCCACCGGGGCGAGTACGGAGCGCGAAGAACCCCCCGGTAACCGTCAAGGGGGGAAGATGCCCCAACACCCAACTGCTACGGAGGATTTCCCTATAGTATTGAGTTTTCCCCCCCTCAATACTGGGAAAAAGGCTCCCTTTTTGGGGACCATAGCAGGGTCCAAAGGGTGGAGAGCCAGAATCCCCCGCCAGATCGACTATTCGGTCACTAGCCAGCAAACAGCATGCTGTGGGCCATTGCCAAGTGACTCCGGGGGGCTCCTTGCCTCCATCCCACGAAAATTTTCCACAGTGCTTGCGGGCATCTCCTCGTCTTCCTAAACTCCATCTACCTCCTCCACTGCTCCTGCCCCCTCTCGCCCACCGGGGGTAAAAAAACCACCATTCACCAACAATGCTTTCTGCCCCAATTCCTCCCCCTCCTTCTCCTCCTCCCATTTCATCCCCCCCGACTCAGTGGCCGCAATGTATCGCCACGTCCCACCCCTGCCAACAGTTTTTTCAGCATCGTTCCGGGACATGAAGCGGGAAAATGACGTTTTCACCCCGGACCTGGCGACTGACAAAAACGTGGCCTCCTCAATGGCCTCCACAAACGGCAGGTGTCCCATAGCTGCCACGCTACATCAAAGTTACACAGGGGAGACTCTGTCCGCCTGGATCATCAAAAAAAAACATTAATGGCCCCTTTCTTTCATCATCGTTAAAATTGAAAGGGTGGAATTCCAACGGTGGGAAAAAACCCCAACAGAGTGTGTTGGGGGGGGCCGTTTTTGCCGCTGCAAACCGAGGAGGTGTTCCGGCTTTGTAGGAATGGATGAAGTACAGCACAGTTTCCTGGCCATTTTCAGAATGTTCTGAAGATCGGTGGAAGACTTTTTGGAAACCCTTTTTTACAACCAATTGAACACGGGGCCCCCCCAGGGGCAGGGCCATCCCTCCTCGGGGGCAGCAGGACCCATGTTACTCCATTGTCCATCACCAGGTTCCGATTTTTCATTGGCCGGAGAAAGCCACACATCGATTCTGCTGCATACGTGGACAGTTTTCCCCCCTTTTCGCTGAGGGAAGCCAGGTGTAGAACTGCGGACACCGCTGGCCCTCACTTTGGGAGATGTACATACTTGTGAGGCGAGAAGGTGGGGGTGGAGGAGGAGGGGGACATTTGGGGCAAGCCGCAGTTGACAACGGGAGGGGAAAAATGCCGCTCCTGTCCAATTTTGGTGTGCCTGGGCAGGGAAACCCTTCACCCAGGGCCAAAGGACAGTAAATGGGCCCGACCGAAATTACAGCCCAGATCCCCGCCCTGCACCTTGGAACAAAACCCTAAGCCAAGGACTTGGGGCCCCCCTCTGTTCTCATATTTTTAAATGCGGTCTGCCTTTTTGGAAAAGAAATTACGGCTTGGAACTCTCCATCTCGGCTCGGCACAAGCCATTAGTTCTCTGAACGGTGCAGAGTCCCACCATTGGAAAGGGAGTGACTCAGTACCAACAACTTGGACATGAGCACGGTCAGCTGCTGCACCTTAGGATGTTGGACGCATACTGTTGTCTCTTTGCAATCG
Organism: Phyllomedusa bahiana; assembly: GCA_025379985.1. Taxonomy (NCBI): domain Eukaryota; kingdom Metazoa; phylum Chordata; class Amphibia; order Anura; family Hylidae; genus Phyllomedusa; species Phyllomedusa bahiana. The sequence continues at coordinate 32,002 of JAODAL010044032.1, forward strand.
CCTCGCTGAACGACGCTGCGCCATGATAGCGAGGCGCAGGAGCATCTGGACCGGGAGATGATGTCAAAGAGAACAGCTCCCTTCTGCAGAGGTGGTGGAGCCTTGACTGGCTGCAATGGCATGCATGCCACTGGGCGCTCTGCTGTTGCTGCGGCGGCAGGATGGACTAACCACATCTGAGCCACGTTTCCTCCCAGGCCACCGGATGGTGACGCTGCATGTGTTGACGGCAGGGCCGTGGTGCCAACGTTAGCTCCCTGGCCACCGCTTCACTTTCTGCCCACAATTCTACATATACCCATATTCAGCTCCTCCGTGTCTTAGCAAAGAACTGCCACACCGCCGAGTATCGATTTTACCGACAACGCTCCGCACTGATTGACTACTACCGCCGCTGCTGAGCCCCTGTAGCGCTACTTTCTTGGACCTGCGAAGTGGGTTTTTTTACCCTGTGGCCGCTTGGCTCCCGACCTCACACTGCTGCTACCCTGCTGACTCAAGGCCACACAACCCACTTGCTGACTGCGCCGCTGCCTGATGCGCAAGCAGATGCCCTCTTCTCCTGACGATGATGAAACCCTTGCTTCACCCGGCTACCAAGTGCAGTCGGCTACATCATCATCTATTTGTGTTTCATCGTCACTGCTGTCCTCATCACCAGTCTTGGTATGCAGAGGCTGACCCCTCACAACATGACCTCCCATGCCACTCTCAACATCTATACTTTTGCCGCCTACTGCAAGAAGCAGGGGATATTGGCCCCATTTTCTTCGTTGCCAAGTAGCTGCTGAACTGCCCTCCTCAAATTGTTTCCATCGCTATATAGTGGCCTGAGCCCAGACCACAATAGTAATCTCTGGCTGAGGGAACCGATGGGAAAAGAGGCAGGTTGAGGAGGGTGATGGCCGCTGACCCCTCCCGGCCATGCCAACTAAGGGTTGTGGGCCTGACGTTCCCACCGACTCTTGGCTGGGGTTGTCAAATGTCATCTGGGAGGAAGTGGATGACCTAGTCAACCAATCAAGAACCCTTGGGTTGCTAGTCAGTACAATGCCGCTAGATGACAGCGGCAGTTGTGGCCTCACCGAGTGGGCCCCTGCTGCAACTCCCCTTGCTGTGGGTGCCACCTGGGCCTGGAATGTTTGTGCCTCTGCCACTCGCCCGGTGAAGAGCCTGCCACCTCCCCTGTCTGACATACTGTTTGCACTAAAATGTACAACCTGTTTTATAAGAATCGATATGAAAAAATACACCCCCCTGTATTTTAAG
>JAODAL010044033.1:0-33270 GCA_025379985.1 Phyllomedusa bahiana
ACACACAAATAATATATACACACACACACATAATAATAAAAAAAATTATATATAAATATAATTAAAAATAAAAATATATATATGCACATATATATATATATACACATAGTCCTTAAAAAGGGACCTTCCCCCCAAACACACACTTTTTAAGTGCACACACATATTAGACCTGCTAATGATGTTTTTGAACCTGTTACAGCTGAAATGGAAAACTGAGAAAGAAATGATTGGCATAAAAATAGTTAACTCAGGTTTCTACTTTATGGCTGGTTCTAGATTTTCTTTTTGTCATTCATCTAAATAAATTGAAACATTGATTGCTGAGTCTTATATTGTTCTACAAATAATCTATGATAGGTGTAAGTTCTTTCATATGGAACATCTGCATGTCTTGCTGATTCAACTTGCACAATCTTATCGATATACACCCTACCTGTCGCAAGGCCACACCCTTTCCGAGTCATAATACAAAGTTAATTTTAGAATATATTCTTATAGGTGGATCTCTCTCTCTGTGTATATAAAATTTTCAACCTTTCAGTACTTTTTACACAACTTTCTGATATCTAACATGGTGTTTATAGGCAAAATTCACAACAGGTGTTTGATCCCTGACTCGTATAACAAATTGCTCACACAGAGTATCATTAGCAGGTTGTATCAGAGATACTGGAAGTGTCACAGAAAGTCAACGAAGTGAACACCCGGCGGCTCCATCAAACACTGATGACTGCTTCATTGTAACAAATGTCCTGCAGAACCGGATATTGAATGCCGCACAACTCCACGTATGGTTAAGGGAGGTGAAAGGTACCTCTTGTGAATTTTGCCATTGTTAGAGATCAGCAAGTTGTGCAAAAAGTCCAGAAAAACTCAAGTGTTGTACATTTGCATCTAAGATCGGCTCATTTAGTTTATCCCAAAAATAAATCAAATTTTATGGTAATCCTGAAATTTCAACCAAAAGCCAAGTATCCCTGACTTTTTGTGAGTAGCGTATTTGAGTATATAGATCTTTATATCTATAGAAATCTCTATACACACAGTTGCACATTTACACACACAGCAATATACACATACACACTTTTTTTTTTAAAGCCATTTCAGTCACTTGAGCCCGTCACCTTTACCCAAGGCTAAGGTATTAAATTAAAAGGCAAGTTTACGATGTAGGAGGGCACAGGTGGGGAGACCTTTTTATAGCTAATGGAATTTTCTCCCATTAGTGTCATTCCTGGTCTTTGCTGTGCTAAAAATATTATTGCCCAGAAAACATGACTTGTCAGTGACCTTATTTTGAGCTGAATTAGATACCTCTGGGTTAAAAAAAAAAAAAAAAAAAAAAAAAAAAAGACACACAAGCTTTAAAGGTTATCCTCTATAAAGCAATAGCTATTTTCCAGTTTTTCCAATAACCTACTAACAATGACAAGTGATAAGGCAGAGGATTGTTATACAGGTTCAGGGAGGAATTCCATGCTACGTGTGTTTCCAGATGGTTTAATAAGCCCAACAGAGCAATATGGCTGCTCCAAGGCCGGCCATGACGGTGTTCAGACTATAACCACTAATAACTGGTAGATAATTCATTAACCGCTTAAGCCAAACGCCTGAAAAGTAGTTAATAACCACAATTTTTTTTTTAGTTGTAATTTTTTTGATTTTTTTTTTAATGACGCAATTGTATGAGGGCTGGTTTTATTCGAGACAAGTTGTACTTTATGGGGGAATAGTTTAAGTTCACTTAAAAATAATTGCAGATTTTTTTTTCCTTCTTTTACATTTTTTTTTTTTTACACCATTCACATTTCACACTTAACTTGTTAGATAAATTCTACAGGTTATTGTGTAACGTATGCACAATTATTTTTTATTAAGTTTTTATTTTTAGTTTATTTTTTTATTATTTTTTTACACCTTTTTGTTTTTTACTTTTTTAAATCCCAATTAACTGTTATTTTTTTTTTTTTTTTTTACAACTTAAAATTTATTATCATATTAATAATTAATAATAAATTATAATCTGTTTCAGGCTGACACAGGCAATTATAAGGGCAGCTAACAGTATGCCCTGTTCACTGTCTTGTTACACAGAAATTCCTGGGGCTACTCTAGGTCCCCAGGGCTGACTGTGTGTGCAGCTGTTCCCTGGGCTCTGTCGGGTCACCGGGTATTCCGAACACCCAACAGAGCAGGGAAACCCTTTGATTGCGCTGTGGACGAACTGTGGCAATCAAAGGGTTAAAGCACCGGGGAGCGGAGAATTCCCCCGCTCCCCAATGCTCGTAGGAGCTGCGCTCAGGGCTGTGTAGTACAGCCCCAATCTCAGTGCTGCTGCGGCGCCGGAAACTCCGGTGTCTGCAGCGACGCCAAAAGATGTCGCTGGAGACGAATGACCTGAAATGCCCAACACCAAAAGATGGTCGGCGGTCGTTAAGGAGTTAATGTAGTTTTTATGTAACATTTTGTCTCTGTAGGGAACGTCAGCCACATACCACATAAGAGCGCTCGGTATTCTCTGTTGCCATGACGGGCGTAATTCTAGAATTTGTACAAATGCATTCTGACACAGAAAGTACTTGAATTAACAATCGAGTTTTATCAATTCATTTGACCTTTTCTGGGCTTCAACTACATTAGTAATTCACCTTCCTTATTAGCACTACCCGATGAAGCTGGCATGTATCAGCTCTTGAGTAATAAAATTACCTGCAAACTCTTTGGAAACAAATCTGCTAATATTTCTAGTTTTGTTTGATGGGGCAGACAAGCGAGCCTTAACCAAGAAGAGCTTTTTTATTTTATTTTTTTGAACAGTATAACTATTGTAGAAATAAAGTTTTATTGGACTGGCTTATACCAAAGCCAAGGACACCAAACCTAGTTGGCAGAACTTCCTACTGGGACAGAAAACCTCTAATGTAGCATGCAATGAACAGGCCATATTTGGATGTTTTTTTTTTTAGATTTGCACAGAAATCAGCAAAAAAGGCTATAGTCCAATTAGTACTAAGTTTGCCTTATAGAAGTCAATGGCCCCACCAAGGTACCTCTGGGGATAGAGTTTTATAGTCTACGAAAATCCAAACCTCCTGAAAACTAACTTTTAATGAGGAATATAAAATAACTAACAAATAAACCCACACTGATAGGAACTCAATCCCAATACAATAGAAAGGGACTTCAATACATGTGGTTTGAGTACACTTGCTTCCATATCTCTACCGCATCGGGATACACCATCATTTTATGACCAGCACCATTGGGGTATGATTACACGGCGTACTACCGCGTGTACTGTACATGCAGCAGTACGCCGTATGTTTTGGAAGTACATACTGATCTGCACGTACTTCCAAGGATGGGGAGACCGTCCCCCGGCCGGACCCACTTAATTCTATTATCAGTGGCGCCTAAGCGCAGTGAAGAAGAATAATAATAATAATCTTTATTTCTATAGCGCCAACATATTCCTCAGCACTTTACAAATTCAAGGGTAAACGTACAGACATTATACATTAAAATAACTTACAAATGAGACACAAGGTGTGAGGGCCCTGCTCGTGAGAGCTTACAATCTATTAGGGTGTATGGGTGAAACATACGGTAAGAAGTGCCAAGTTTACAATGCTCCAGCCTTGTTTCATAAATAGGGGGTGGTTTACATGAAAAATGGATGAACCTGCCACCCAGACTGTACATCTATATACAGATAAGTGCCTGTGAGTGCCCTAGTGCAGGGAGTGACTTATGGAGTGACAGATGTGTGTGACAGCAGTTAGGGATCTTGATAGGCCATGCTGAGATGTTGTTTTCTCAGGGCCCTCTTAAAACTATGAGGGTTGTGAATGTGCCTGATCGCCCGTGGTAGCATATTCCAGAGAATGGGTGCCGCACGTGTGCAATCTTGGAGACGGGGATGGGAGGTTCAGATGATTGATGAGTTTAACTTGATATCAGCAGCAGAGCGGAGAGAGCGGGTCGGGTGGTAGACAGAGACGAGGGAGGAGATGTAGGGGGGGGGCAGCGTTGTGGAGATCTTTATGAGTGAGTGCTGAATTTATACTGTATCCTTTGCTGAATGGGCATCCAGTGCAGTGACTGACACAGGGTAGAGGCATCAGTATAGCGGCTGGAGAGAAAGATGAGCCTGGCTGCTGCATTCAGGACAGATTGAAGAGGGGAGAGTTTGCAGAGAGGAAGACCGGTCACTTCTCTCCCGCATCGTACAAAACGATCGTATTGTACGTCGGGAGAGACAACGCGTATTTCATAGTGCTCTATGAGAGCTATGAATTACCGTAATTGTGGCACGCATTTCACCAGTATAAAAGGTGCAAATATGCGGCAAAATGCGCGTTGCAATTATGCCGTGTGAACATACCCTTAGGCATTCCACACTGATGAATCTATAGCCTGGGAGCAAACCTGTCTAGGGCGCAATTTTTTTCAAAAACTCTTTTCAACATGTATTCTATTATAGGTACTTACTTACAGTTAAGTAAGGTTTCTATTCTCGGCTGTACATAGCCTACTGATAGTTTATAATCCTGCTGTATAAGGCTGACTTCTCACAGTGATATGTTATATGCTAACTATAATTTTTATTGAGGTGGTATATATTGACCATGGGGCTTTTTTTTTTTTTTTTTAATCTTTAATGTTTAACACATGATAAGTGATGAGCGATTGCGTCAACTATCGTAATCGGATCGATAGTAGATATCGTCAGTTATCATGCCGATATCAGATATCCGATAATAGATAATCGCCGATGACCATTAAAGTCTATGGGAGAGGAACAACACCTTCATTCTTACACCCAAACAGGGGAGGAGAAGCTGGAATTAACATCCACAACAGTAAAATGGATACCTGCTACATCTTAGGCAAGACAATTAGGCAACAAGAGTCACAGAAAAAAACTGACAGACTATTCACTATCCCTGTCCTGTACCACAGCATGATCCTTAAACCTGCATCACCCACAAATTAAAAAGTGACAGAAGGCAGTATTATTTGAGCCACCATTTTAGTTGAACTGCACATTGACTATACCTGTGCTGGACCGCAGCATCACCCTTAGAGCTACATGACCAACAGATTAAAAAGCGGCGGAAAAAGGAGTCTTTCAACCACCATTTTAGTTGAACTGGACATTGACTATACCTGTCCTGGGCCAAACCTGCATGACCCCCAGTTCAAAAAGTGCCGGAAAAAGGAGTCTTTGAACCACCATTTTAGTTCAACAGAACATTGACTATACCTGTCCTGGACCGCAGCATGACCCTTAAATCTACATGACCCGTAGATTAAAAAGTGCCTGAAAAAAGGAGTCTTTGAACCACCATTTTAGTTGAACTGGACATTGACTATGCTTGTCCTGGACCGCGGCATGACCCCAAAACCCACATGACCCACATGACAATGATGACGACGACATTTGTGGCCGTGACTGGGAGGACGAGGAGGTTAGACTGCTGGATGCAGGTTGCATTAACCACTGCAGAACAGATTGGCGACGCTGTTCGTTACTGAGATTCACAGGGCCCTGACCCAGCGATGACAGCCCTGACGGTCCTGCAACCAACGATCCGCTGGCATGCGTGTTGTCGCCAGCACTGGAGGAAGCACCTTCTCTCGTACCTCTACCTCCATGTCCTACCCCCCTCTTTGCTCGCTTACCACCTGCATTTCGCTCCATGTTCAGAAAGATAAAAATTTAAGAAGGTATGGAAGAGTTTTTGACAGTCTCTTATTAAAAGACGGCAAATCACAGCTATTCTTAAATCCCTCTAATTTCCTACAGCCAACTAGGATTAGAAACTGAAATGTTTCTAGCGAATACCTGTGAAATGCGGTCTGGTGGAAGAACCGTAAGACAAAAGTCCCAGGGATTTACAACTGCCCAGTAGGACTAGGAATTGATAGTTTTCAACAAAATATCATACAAGTGCGCTATCTGCGCCAAACTGAGATTCACCGAGCACAATAAAAATATTCAGAAGTTACACGGATGAGAAATTGCATTTTTTGCAGCAATGACAAACGAGAACAGTTACTAGAAAATTGTTCTATCAAAATTGTTGTACAACGTGGCTCTTTGAAGAAAAACTAGGGCCGCACCATGTGCAATACAGCTATTTTAAAGTTATACGGATAACAAAAGGTGGTTTTTGAACCAATGAAATACAACAGCAGTTACTACAAAATTTCTGTATTAAAATTTAAGTACAAGGTGGCTCTTTGAACAAAACTGGGCCACACCAAAGTAAAAAACAGTTATTTAAAAGTTATACGGATAAGAAAAGGTGGGTTTTGCACCTATGAAATACACCTGCAATTACTAGAAAATTTCTGTATCCTAATGTAAGTACAAGGTGGGTCTGAACAAAACTGGGCTGCACAAAATAAAAGGTACAATTTCACCTCAGGTGCGAGGTGTGCTGGCCAAAAACTGGTAAAAAAAAAAAGCCATTTCAATTCAGGTTCAAAGCAGAGTCTGGGCTGCCCAATATACACTCCTTTCAAAAGCCTCCCTACCTGCCTGTCTGTGTTCGCCCGCAACCCCCTCCCACCCGCGGCTGTACAGCGCTAGATGCTTCTTTAAAACTCTCTAATTCTCTAATCTACCTATGTTCTAATGTTCACAGCTAAAAGCATAGTTGTATGTATGAATAAAGAGAACACTGTCTCTGAGCTGAGCTGTATTGAGAGAGACCTAGCACACGTCCTGCTCTAGTGAGAGACACTGATGAACAGGAAATGCTATTCTATGCAAAACGAGGTCATGTGATTTTTCCAGCCAATGACAACCATACACATCCCAGTCATGACGTTGCACACCCTGCTCACCCTGTTCTATGCTCTAAGCTGATTTACTGGCCGCCAAAATGACAGGAAGTGCCGAAAATGGCGCGATAGTAAGAGATTATGTGCAGATTCTCACCTAAAATATCGCGTGATCGGAAATTTCCGATCAACCTAAAAACCGTGCCGATTTAAATTTTGCCGATCATTAAGTAGAAAACCAGCTTTTTCCCTATACATACACAATTGTGTTTCGGGACAGTTATTTTTAGGGCTAATATGCCACTAAGGGCCTGTTTAGGGTGGTCTAGTCAAAGGGACATAATAAGGTATACATCTGTCTCCATTGTGCATGGACTCTTTTGAATATACCTGTCTATTGTATGGAGATTGAGTCCCTATCAGACTGTGTCTATTTGTTACATATTTTATATTTCTTATTAAAAGTTATGTTTCAGGAGGTTGGAACGTTTTGGGATTTTCATAGAACATATTTGTCTTGACTATTTTTGGATCACAATTTTGTATTTTGTAGCTTTGTATAGTATCCCAAAAGACAAAATTATATATATATATATATATAATATATATATATATATATATATATATATATATATATATATATATATTATATATATATATATAAAAAAAAGCTAAAGCTTAACATTTAAATATTCTTCATAAAAGCTCCAAACAAGACTTATAGAAGTAAACAACATGAACCACATTGTCTCTAGTAATCATCAAAAGTAACGTAATCAAAAGTTGTGTGTTTAGACTCGTATGTCCAGATTGTTGTCCAACACGCACGACGGTCCACCTTCACACACTGGTGAAAAAACTTCAGTAGCGATGGGGCATCCACAAAAAGGTATCCAATAAAGGGGTTTTTGGACAAAGCCTTAAAAAAATCACTATTAAACCCTGCCTAACTGGCAGGACTCCACCCCGAAAAGTGTGACCACACCCTATGATGGCTACCCCTACAGACAACTAAATGATGAAGCAGATAAACGTTAACAGTATATCTAGAAAAGGTATATTCAATCCGTTCTGCCCTATGCGTTTATCCACATTAGATAATGGTTCATCAAGAACCCAAACATATAGAGACTATATCTACCAAGAAAAATATAAATATGGAGACAACAAAACACAGATCACTGGATAGTGATCAACCTCCAGCAATGTTGCCCTCAAGCGTCTAGGTCAGTGTTCCCAACCCTAGTCCTCAAGGCACACCAACAGGTCATGTTTTCAGGATCTCCCACAGAATGCACTGACAATAATGATATCGCCTGTGCAGAATGCACTGACAATAATGATTTCACCTGTGCAATGCTAAGGAAAGCCAGAAAACATGACCTGTTGGTGTGCCTTGAGGACTAGGGTTGGGAACCTCTGGTCTAGGTGATGGTAAGCAGGACTGCTGGAGGTTGATCACTATACAGTTACAATTTTTTTCTGCATTTTTGTTGTACCAGCATAAATATCTTTCTTCGTAGCTTCAGTTTCTATATTTTGTTCCCCTGATGAACCATTATCTAATGTGGGGAAACGCATAGGGAAGAACAGATTGAATATACGTTTTCTAGATATATGGTTTACATTTATCTGCATCATCATCTAGCTGTCTGAAGAGGAAGTCTCCATAGGGTAGGGTCGCCCTTCTCGGGGCAGACTCCCTGCCAGCTAGGCAGGGTTTAATATGGATTTTTTTTAGACTTAAAAAACTTTTTTATTGAATACCTCTATGTGGATTCCCCATCACTAATGACATTTTCTCTCTGATGTGTGAAGAAGGTGGATCTTTGTGTACAGTGGATAACAACCTGGTCACGTCAGTCTAAACACACAACTACTGATTACATTATTTTTGATGATAACTAAAAGAATGTGGTTTATGCTGCTTATTTCAATGCGTCCTGTTTAGAGTTTTTTTTATAAATAATTATAAGTTAAGCTTTAGCCCTTTTTCGTTTTAAATAGTTATGTAGAAGAGAGCTAAGTAAGTTTATTTTGATGCATCTGTTATTCAGTGATTTAAGCCGACAGACACTATGAATGGGGCCCAAAAATTTATACTGAAAATACCTTTAGGGTACATTCACATTGTTGATTTTCAATGCTGAAAACTCCAGTGTGGAGCCATTACAAACCCCTCATTTCAACTCCATGCCAAATCAGTTTATTCAATTGACGCGTTTCACACAGAAGTGTATTCAATAAAGATTATTAGTTTTGCTATGGCCCATGCTTAATTTTTCTTGCCGTCGTGAATGTACTGACATGATTCTGTGACTGAGGATTTCTCTCCATGCAATGTCGGCCAGCAAACATTTCACGGGAAAGCCCAGGTGCATATTAGAGCTGCAAATGAGGAGAGCTACCTAAATCTCTTTATATATTCAATTGAGGATGTGGTTATGATAATGAATTTAGTGGAAAATTGGGGGTTTGAGTATCTAGAAGGTGCACCCCAGGTTTGAGAATTCTAGGAATCGCAACAAAGAAGGCCTTGTGAAGACCACTTTGACAGGATCACTGTCTCTCCCTGGTCAATGGTAGCTCTGATCAGTAAAAGTTTCCTCTTCTCTTTGGGAATGAAGGATTATAGGTACAAAGATTATCAACTTTCATTACATGAAGGATTCAACATTGATGGGCAAAAGTACAGAGGATTTGAAATATCTGCTTACAAAAATAAAATAGTCAGAAATTTGGATTTGTACCGCAAACTACATTTACTAAAATGTTAAATATCACACCTAATGGAGAAGAAATAGTCTTGTTACAATGATGGCTCTATTGTTCTATTAAAAGGGATAGGATAAGGTTAAGGCAATGAAAAGAGGAATACATGAAAGGATCACATGCTAATCATTTTCTGCATTGGGGAGGAGGTTTCAAAAAAACCCAATTAAAAAAATCCATGTGATAGTTGTATATTGCTGACAATACGTGAAATTAAACATTTCGATGGCAGGGTCTTTTTAACTACAAAAATTCTTTTTGTTCGAACTGCAGAATTTTCAATAATGTCATATGGTTTTTGGAGGTTGTACAGTAAAGAAACAAGACGGGAAGAAAATTGATTTCTTTGAGTTCTATGGCTGGAGAAGAGTCCTAATTTTGCCATGGATGGCTAGAACAACCGACTACAAGAAAAAGACTAGAGACAAAATGTTTTGGAGCCCCAGATGACAAGACTTTGACTTTCACACTTCAAAGAGAAAGATAATTAGATAAAGACATCATGCATAATCAACGAAAAAGAGAGACCTCTAGGAGAGATTTTTCCCGTCTTGCTTCTCACCCAGCCACTCTTGCCTCGTACCCAGCCAACCAGTCAGGTATACCCTGCACTAACGAGGGGCAAATAGCCCGAAACAGCTGTCTGTAGTCGAAATTTACTGGCTTGGCTCAAATCCCATTCACACTGCTAGGCTCCTGGGAGCTACATGTGAACTGAGTTTAACTACATCCAATAGAGGGTGATATGGAGCTCCTCAGCTCTTTTCCCATAAGCCTTTGCTTTATGCAAAACAGTCAGTGAGTTCTGAATGACAAGTAAACCCTCACACCGACCAATGTATTGGTTCCTCTTCTCAAGGAGAGATCTTTCCCCCTTCTAAGCCCCTTTCGCCTCTCACCCAGCCAAACCAGAAAGTTCTACATGGCACTGAGGAGGGGCAAAAACCCCAAAACAGCTGTCTGCATCTGAATTTACCTGATTTGGCTCAAATCCTTTTCACATTGCAGAGCTTCTGCAAGCTACATTGTGAATTGAGGATAACTACATCCAATAGAGTGCGCTGTGGAGTTCCTCAGCTCTTTTCCCATAAGCCTTTGCCTTATGCAAAACAGTCAGTGAGGTCTGAAAGGCAAGTAAATCCCCCCTCCCAAAGACCAATAGAAAAATATATCAAGGCCAAATTCTCTGTATTTACCGCCATGACCATTTTATCCATTTGGCACACTAAACCGTTAACATAGAGGCCTCATGTGGTGAATGTGTTTGGGTCAGGGCTGTTTAGTTAACAGTGTCTGTTCTTAGAATATGCAAACTGTTAAAAATCATGTTGGAGCAGGAAGACATAGGCTCCCTGCCCTGCTAATTATTCTTGTAGGATGCAAACTGCATACAAGAGGTCAGTGGGATGTCTTGACCTAGGTAGTGTGATGATATTGGTGTGCATAGACGTGGTGTGAAGTCATGTATTTGGGCAGGGACCACTGCACTGCTATGCCTGACGGTCCATCATGCTGTTAAGATGGCACTAGTAACTAACTAAAAATGGATCACAGCTCACACTAGGAGTCACAATCGAATCAACAAAACTTGCTCGTTACGACGGAAAAATTTACACTAATCAATACTCCCACAGGTAATAGAAGACTGGGCTCTAAGGTGTAAGTCTAAGTCCACCTAAAGTCTCAGCGACGGTCATGATACGCCCTGTAGGCCCAGAGCCACTGTTGTCAGATGACCGTGTGATCCCCATAAAACACTAAGACTTAATAGTCTACTTTTATTTACTTGCCTTTCAATAACCGTGCTACATGGAAGCAGAGTTCTGAAAAGTGTGAGATTTTCAGCCGACGAGGGGACGCGTTCCCATTAATAAATCTTTCCATTTATCTGCAGAGTAGGAGGATAATAACCGGGATTCACTTTCACCCAGCTTGTGCTTTGTTGCCTGATTTATTGTCTCGTACGCCATTTGATCCAGTTACAGTACCCTATCTGTGTGAAACATGGGGATTTAGTGAATCATGACCTATTTCTTTCTAGAAGCATTCCCTTTCAGGTGGAAAGTACTTTACATTTCTGGTGGGAAATCGCTGGTGGATTTTTTCTTAGGTTTTTTATCTTAAAGCTCCTGCAGTCTGTGTCATTTTTAAAATGATTGTTGATGTAGAGTCATATCCCGGAGAATTTAAAAAAAAAACCAAAAAAACCCCACAGAAAACAGATTATTCAGCAGAACCTAAAATACAGGATCATCTCCAATGAATATCATAGATGTTAAGCTGCCTGCTGACACCTGGAGCAATGGTTGGGGATTAATAACCACCTTGATGAAACCTGTATAACGTAACCTCCGGATGGTCACATGTTCAGAAGTCTTACGAGGAGCGCATTGGCTTACTGGAAGCTGTTCTGCGGCATGCATTGAATGGTGGCATAATTCAGCTTACAGGGTGGGATGGCAAAGTGTACAAATGAAAGGAGCCAAAGAATCAGATGTCCTCAGATACCAATAGATTACGTTTTCCTGGTCTAGACATGATACATAAGTCTGAGATCAACAGAGTTCCATATGTTCCATAGTCTCACTGCTCTTACAGTAGAGAATCCACTTCTATGTAGACCCCTTATTAATTATTAATTGCTTAGCCCTCTATCAGATAAAGAAAAATTCCCTTAAGATTAAATTTAAAACTTATCTTTTACTGGAACCATATGAAAAGGCATGAAAATAAAACATCCCATTTAAAATAGGGCATGTAGATAATCCTTTAAAATAATGCATGTAAATCACCGTTTGTTTAGTATAACCATAGTCAAAAGAGGTTAATAATAACTCACGTGACCCAGATACTGTCCTGATGTTGCTACAGGTGAGTTTCCATTAGTTTGCCATACACAGGTCCAGCTACATTATCCATAACCTACTGTTTAATTCTGAACACTAGCTTAAAGGGGTTTTGCCACGATGTAATGTTGAAGTGGGATCCTCCAAAATGGGTATCTAATCAATTTTCTAAATATATGTGGTTACAAAAAGTTAAGCCTGTGAGAGCTACAGCTTTCTTTACTAGCCCTTAGTTACTAAGTTTGCATTAGAAAAAGCCCAGCTTCAGCTGACAGGAGCGGGAGGAGCTGAGGGGCCACGCTTGCGTTGTCTGCACTTCTTATCTGATGACAGGGAACTAGAATGAGTTCCAAAGGACTGTGGAGAAAGTGCAGTGTATGGGGCTTTGGGGCTGTATAGACAATCCACTGGTTGTAATGTTATTATTTGAGGTGAACATTGCGGGACGCTCCCTTACTACTCCCTCTGTGCTCCTCGCTACTAAAGCCCCCTCTATTCCCCCCTCTGCAGCGTTCATGATTTGTTTATATTTTCTCCTGAGCCAGATAAGAGAAAAGCAACTCACTTCGTGGCAAAACCCCTTTAACACTTCTCAAAATGTGAAGCCGCTGCCCCGAAAAGGGCGCCCCTGTTCCACAGAGGTTAACACCTACAGAGCCCTACACTAAAAAAATATACATACAAGTGGCGTTTAACAAATCATGCCTTAGTTGCATCCCAATACATGTCAATGATTCCAGTTCGAGGGAAACAAAAATAGCATATGGGCAAACTGATGCAGACAGTGTGGGCGCTGGATATAGCGCCCAATAAGGCTACCTAAGGTTGGCAAGAAAATGCCAAACAGCTGGAGTAACATCAGGACAGAATCTGGGTCATGCGAGTTATTTACCCTTTGGGAATATGGTTATACTAAACAAATTGTGATTACATGCAGCATTTTAAAGGCTTACCTATGTACTCTATTTTAAATGAGGTGCTGTGTTCTTTACAGGTTTATTAATATGGCACTAGTCAAAGTTTTAAATGTAACCTTATTTAGGGAATTTTACTATGTAGAAACCTAACTACACTAACGAACCCTCAGCTTTCTGGGTATTGTAGTCCACCCAGTCCTTATATTGTTTCCATTGCATCCTTTCGAACCTTCTCCAGCTCTACAATGTCTCATTTTCTTAATTGCTCACAATATCCTTTGTATAGTGGGACAGCAGTGTTCACATTGTATGCATTCATACCCCCTTATGATAAACCCTTATATGCTAAACAAACAAAAAAATAAAAATACAGACGTCCATCCACTTCAGCCTATTGTACTATAGTCTTATTTGCCTTGGCAGCAGCTGCCTGACATTGGCTGCTACAGTTAACAGTCAACAAAGATTCCCAAAGCCCTTTCCCATGCCTGAATCACCCAGAGTTTTTCCATTTAGGCTGCATCTACACAGCAGAGTGTGAAATACTGGTTGGACTCCAATTAGTATAGTCCTTTTCAGTTTTTTTTAACATGGTTTTTCCGATTTTGGGCGCCCCATTCAATAGAACAGTCCTTTAACGCACTGTTTTTCTGGAGGACTATAGAGCACGGTCTAAGTTTTTTTCTTTTTTTCAAAACCATTAGAAAATCTAAGCTGTGTGGACTACTGCTCACATTTTCTATTGAGGTCTTTGGGGATGATATACAGTTGTATTTTGTTGGATTCTAAATACAGAATTCAGTTAAAAATCTGACTGTAAACCAGTACCGGGTAGACCCAGCCTTTAGTCATCATGGATTGACACTTTCCTTCCCATGTGCATAGCCTTGCATTTATCAGTATTAATTACGAAAATAAGTAAACAATTTAGAAACATTAAAGTTTTAAAGTTTGGACAGAGAAGAGGTTTTATTAATTTTTTGGCCATTTTCGTAGCGAATAAATATCATCAACACTCCAAACACGGAACCAGAAATTTCACATTTTCTCCAAGTAACTACATTATTATTATGAATGTGGGGAATATACGTTTTGGTTTGATGTAAATTATTTTCCATATCTAATGGTTATTAAATTATACATTAGAAACAAAGCTGAATACATGAGCTTGGCTTGTGCAGTGTTATGCTACTATAAACATATAAATACACTTTATAGTACATATCCCAGTTAAATTACAGATAACAAAACATGGTCATGGTCCTCAGACAAGAACCACTACAGTGTTCCCCTTTAGTTCATTAGAAATTGCTTTAAGGTGCAGTGTAGTGCAGTTCAGTTTAATACAGGATTTCTGGCTGACGCAATAGTCTGTCACATGACCTGCACTCTGATTGGCTGATAGCCCAGGAGATTTTTAATGTTCCTCTATGCATTACTATGAGACTGACTTTGAACTTTCCATGGGTATGCACAGCAAGATTCACTTTCGGGTCGCACAACCATGCTGTGTGTTTCAGCAACTAAGAGTGCAGGTGACATGACCCAGTTGCAGCAGTGAGATATTCTGGATTCAGCAGCAGGCAAGCAGAGCTTCTGGCATTACTGTGCACCTAGAAGAAATTTCTAATTAACTGAATGAAAAAATAAAACCTGGATACTTTAATTGGTTACAAGACCCCTGCATTGAGGCAGCTTTTATAACGTGTCAATACACAGACCCAATTTGGTCATTTATTTTTGTATTAACTTTTGCATTCTCTCTCTCTCTCTCTAGAGAGAAAGCAGATTCCATAGACACTAAAAACTTCTCCTGTTTATTTTGACTATATATAAATTAGAAGATGAAGGTAAACCCCCCTTATCAGACAGATTTATGTCTGACCTAAATTAGTACATTGAAACAGTGCGAGGCTTCATCGTCTTGGTCCCACCACTGCAGTTTACATTTGGCGCCCACCCTACAGCTACTGTACATGATAAATACTGCACATTACTCTTGGGGCCCACAGGCCATTGACTCCGGGGGGGCACCCCCGTGCCAGCGACTCCGGGGGGGGGGGCACCCCCGTGCCGTTGACTGTACATGATAAATACTGCAAATTACTCTTGGGGCCCCCCGTGCGTTGACTCCGGGGGGGGGGGGGGTACCCCCGGGCCGTTGACTCCGGGAGGGGGGTGGGGGTGGGGCACCACCGTGCCGTTGACTCCGGGGGGGCACCCCCGTGCCGTTGACTCCCGGGGCCCATCCTACAACTACTGTACATGACTCAACATACTGCACAAGACTCTTGCCTCTCTTATGCTCTATTCCTGGAAAGTGTCCCAAGGCTTGTTGTTCTCAGGGTCCCACCATGCCCCGAGGCTCTCTGAATCTCTCTGAGGGTTTTCCCTGCTTCATTGAGAACCAGTCTGAGCATGCTCTGACATAATAGTAAACACATTTTGCACATAAACTCCAAAAAGTGAAGAATTGCTCAGACATAAGACCTAGCAGAGCTGATCATCTCTTCTGTTGATAACATTCATTGAAGTTCTAATATTTCTTCCTAAGAACAGGGACAGGGTAATCTCATTGTACCTGAAAACAATATTCCTGCTAATCCCTTTACTAGAATGAAAGTGCATTGATCGGGCCTGCTAGCCAGCAAAGGCATATATATCACTAGTAAATTCACAGAAAAATATCCTGGGGGATGGAACATTGGCAGCTCCCTCTATGACATACTATACATGATGGGATAACCCATTGAGATTTGATTTCGAAGTAAATAAAAAGCTTGATGCGCCCCAGAGTCTTGCTCTGAATGTCTCAAATACCAGCAAATAAAAACACCCCCTTCCCAATCCCTGCCCCCATCACACGGCCGTCTTGTTTTGCAATGTTCTAAATTTTTATTGCAGCATTGGAAAAAGTGAAAAAAAATTAAAAATCTTACTGAAGCCCTTGGCCTGTGCTATTAATGCACTGGAAGTATTCACAGCATGCCCAGCACCATTCCCTGCCTGACAATTGCAGAATTTACACTCCTAATTTTACACTGGGGATGTCACATTTGTGATTTTCTAACAACATTACGACAGGATTTTACCATTGGCTGCGTTAGATTATAGTGGGCTCAAAAGAGGAATAAACTGAATTATTAACAGATTTTTTTCGTAGTTTGGTCTCTGTGGCCGGAGATGGCCTTAGGGCATGACACACGTTACATGAAACCAGCAGGAATTTCTGAATGCTTTTGAATAAGATCAATGGACATTCACTGGGAGTCAGGAAAAGGTATTAAAAAGAATCAAAGGCCGTATATTAACATTTATTAGTTGGTAAAAGGAAGAGCAATAAAAGTTACCATCTTTACTGCAAAAAAAAAAAAACAAAAAAAAAAAAAACAATAATAACATATAACGTTCTGTAATAAAGTCTCCAATTGTACCTCTCTCCTAAATAGCCACAATATAAAAAACCTTTTAGCTGGTCCTAATAATATGGCTCTTCAGGTTTTTTTCATCCCCACTGTCCAAGAGCCATAACTTTTTCTTTTTTTTTTTTACATCTAACTAGACATAGGTGGGCTTTTTTTTTGGGGGGGATGGACTATTTGTACTATTTACTGCTGCCATTGACCGCACCATAGAATATTCTGGGAAACCAAAGATTTTTTAATTGAGTTGAAATATGGAAAAAAAATAAATTCTTGTGCCATGTTTGAGGAGTTTTTACTTTTATGGCGTTCATGGTTTTGCTTTGATATCATTGACATGTTATATGTACAGGTGGTCCCTGACTTACACTGTTCCGACTTACATCTGTCCCTTACCCTGTTTCCCCGAAAATAAGACACCCCTGAAAATAAGACCTAGTGCATTTTTGTTAATGCAATTCAGAGTTTGGCTGCTTATGCTTGTGATGAAATCACTACAGTATATTAATACAGGTTGATGTTTTGTTAAGCAATAAACGTGAATTATTGTTCATAGTAAAATAAAACATCCCCTAAAAATTAGTCTTAGCTCGTCTTTCAGAGCAAAAATTAATATAAAACAGTGTCTTATTTTGGGGGAAACAGGGTAGTTACAAACGGAGACTTATAGGGTATGCTGGCACTTGTAGTTCCATGTTCCACAGCTGTGGAACAACAGGTTGCACCATGCCACAGCAGCACGAGGTGAAATCTTCTTAACAGGGGCACATACAGCAAAACAAATATAAAAAACCCTTCCTTGCACCATCCAAAACTTAAAAAAAAACCTTTTGTGCTGTTGTTACTTTTAATATATATACCTGTTCAAACTTGCATACAAATTCAACTTAAGAACGAACCTACAGTCCCTATACCATTCCTAACCCGGGGACTGCCTGTATTCTGCAGGTCAATACAATTCTGGTTACATCAAAAGTGTAGGGTTTTTGTTATGTTTTTGCACTTTTAAAAATGTATCTCCTGCTTAAGTTTACACTGTAGCAACATTTTTGTGACCAATAACTTTTTTGCTATGGTCAGGTTACTAGGTTGCCATAGAAACCTGTGTGGACTCGAGCACATAAAAGGTCTCTTATCTCATGACGAATGTAAAATCTATTGACAAATATATTTAGAAAAAGTCTTTATTTAACTGTCTCTTGATGTTGAACGTTAAACTTTGTAGTAAGAAAATCCCTTTAAGTGTTGAGTTGTCATAGGACATACATGATTTAAAATAATGTCCATTGCGATATTTTAGACATATTTTACACAGATCTGAAATAATGCTATAGGCCCAATATGAATTTTACATGAATTCTGTACAACTTGGTGAGGAAAGAATGTGTGATATGATAAAGCTATTAAAATAACTGAACATAATCTGAAGAAAGTATGAAGAATGTCTTTCGATTCCACAAAGGTCCTGCCATGATACTGCCCAAAGACGTAAAGAGTGGGATCTGTGGGTCATAGGACTCGAAAGGTTCCATGCCAAAAAGTCCTTTATGTTATCACTGGAAAGTGACAAGTAGAGAAAATCTGAGAAACTGGAAGAGTATAATAGTCATAGAGGACACAATGGGGGCTGAGGAAGCACCAGCAGTTGGTGAACATTGGTTGCCTGGGGAAGAGGCTGACCATATAAAACAGAAAGCATATGCACTGGTAAAAGATGGAGATGAAGAGAGTAGGGAGAGATGGAAAGGAGTAAAAACGCTTTTGCAGAGAAGCCAAAGACACTCCTAGAACCTGTGAGGGTACATCTGGCACTTCGTGAAATTGAAAGAAGTTGACCTATTTTTAGTTTAAGTTAAAAATCTTTTGCAGCATTGATGTCATTTTAGTTTTATGTTGAGCAATCCTTAAAGATGACTATGAATAAGTGTTGTCCCACCTCTGGAACCTGCACCTCTGTTAAGAACAGGCCCCAAAAGTCTCTGTGCACAATGGAGTGCAGTGTACACTTGTGCCCTACTGTCCATTTCATGGACAGCCAAGTGAGGTCTAGGGAGTGTATTCCATGAATGTTATCTAGAGGTCATGAAGACCCAGGGAGCTGCTGGGCAGACCAAGACAAAGTTGTTGGGGGTACCCTGTGAGAAATGGCTAGGTGGAGCAAACTATGGTAGAGGATAGCCTACCAGAGAATCATAGCAGGTGGTAGCAGCCATTTTGGGTGCAGCCTGACTCCCTTAAAGGGATTCTCCAGTATAGAAAACTGTTGGTCATACAACCTATCAAATAACTCCGATTTAATAGACAGCAGTCCCGTTTTCAGGATCCTCATCAACTGGCCATAATGAAGAGTGGTTACAAAAAGAGCGTCTCTTACTCTAGAAAAACATGACCTCCTTTACATAGACAACGCATTGATATGAATTGACACTATGTAATGGTGTAATGCTTCATTTATCATGTGCCGGTGCTATGCAGAAAGTGAAAAGTTACAACCACATTTACCCACAAATCACAGCCGATTGCTGGTGGTCCCAACTGTAAGGGGACACAATACAACCTTCTTATAGTCAAAGAACCCTCTACGAATTAGAGATTGTCCAAGGTGAAGAACCTTTACAAGATAATCTCCAAAAACCTTTAAAAGGTTGTACTCTTTGGACAATGGCTGTCTTTCACCCCCCAGTAAAAGACCACTAAGTAGTAGGTTGCAAAGATTCACGTTCTACATCCATCAAGTGTAGCACCTTACCAAGTGCGCATTGTAACCATCAAGTGTATTGGACCACTTAGTGGCAACAGCATCACTGAGGATCACAGTTCATAATGTTAATAGTGTTGATCGAAACATTTGTGAAAAGTTAAGTTCGGGTCGAACTTCTTGATTTTTTAGAACGTGAAAAAGGAACCGTTCGTTCGTGTAAAGTTCACATTCGACACACTAGTTTTAGTTTCATTTTTAGCTGCTTCCTGCACTACTGGCGGCCATTCAATCAGTGCAGAGCACAGAGAAGTGTCAAAAACGTCACTGGTGAGGTGTAGGGCTCTCATTGGCTGCTGAAATCACATGACCATGTTATATATATTTGACTGTATTGCATTCTGAATACCATTTTCAGCTCATTCTCTGTACTGTACAGACTGCTCTCTGCTTTTTCCATGCAGGACACAGGCACAAGATTTGCTTATTAGCAATAGGAAAAGCAGCTACTTAGATTATTTGGGGGGTGTACAGCAAACAATCATAAACAGCAATAGTTATGGAGTTTTGTAATACTGGCTGCATCTTTCCACGCCCAGAAGCTGTTATTTGACGACATTTGCAGGCTCACATAATGCCTAACTCTCAAAGATCCTACACACACACACGATCCTACACACACCCCGATCCACACACACACACCCCCCCGATCCACACACACACACGATCCTACACACACACACGATCCTACACACACACGATCCTACTCACTGCCCAAAAATTCATTTTTTAAGTTTTGGGGGTTCAGTTATTGCATAACACACTGTTACCAAATATCCTATGGAAAGAAATCTTTTATTTTAAATAGTGGTGGCTTGTACAAATTTTTTTATTTTATAATTTGTGTCTATCTTAGAGCCAAATTTTCTTCACTACGTTGTTCCATGTATCCAGTTTACTGTTATGGATGGTCATTACAGCTTCTCCTCACCTGTATAGGTGTTAACATAGACTCGAACATCTTCTCCCATAGACTTCAATGGGCTTCGAGTTTGAAGTACGACTCGAAAATCGAACAAACTTCTCAAAGTTTGCAGTTCGAATCAAACTCGAACTTTTTAGGGTTCGCTCATCACTAGTTAAGAACAAAAAATAAAGTGACCAAAAATGTTCTCTGTCACTCCAATGGGGTGTGAACCCTTCACAGGGGTGTCAATGAGTCATCCTGCTGTAGCCTCAGGACGCGTCCCCATGGCCGAAGACAAATACCGGTCGGTTTACCGGACTGGTATTTGTCCTGTTTTGCGGCTGTCCCCACAGCTGCGAGGGGGGGGGGGGCTTTTCTCCGTGATGAGTGGAGAAAAGCCCTCCCCCTTCACATTCACATATTCTGTCCGAAAACCGGTCGGAAGATTGTGCTTGTATAATGCCTTGCGGGCGGCCTGCTGGCGGAAAAACCGCCGGACCAAAAACCCGTGCAGTGGGCACAGGTTTTCCTTAGAGCACCATTGTGCTCATTTTCGGCTGTTTTTTTCAGGTGGTCTGCAAAACCACAAACCGCCTGAAAAACCGGCCGAAAACCCGAGCCGTGGGGACAAGCCCTCAGTGTTTAGATGCAGACAGTGCAGCAAATCGAATCCTTGCCACCGGGCAGAAGGAAACTTGGTTAAAACTCTTAATTCAGTAATAAAAAGAACTATAATGGAAATTATTACACCTATTTAGAGCTATTATGTTTGAGTGGTGTTTTTTGTTTTTCTAATGACTATGTGCTTCTCTATGAGGACAGATCCTCTCACAACACAATTCCTTCCATTGTTTCTAGATGCTTTTTCCAGCCCGCTGAAGTATTCTATTTTTGCTGTCTGTCCCGAGATCTCTGTGTATCACTGCTCATCATTATAGGAGTTCTATGAAGTATGAAAAAGGAGCCCCGCTGAGAAAGCTTCCTCTTCACAAGGCGCAGCTACCTACATTGAGCAGTAGGGTCAACATTTACAAAATTGATGCCTCTGTTACAGCATTTCGAGATGCAAGACATCTTTACCAGAATTGCCTTTGAGTGTTTTGTCTAAGAACAGAAGATGGTACTGAAAATGGTACAAATTGTTAAAAAATGCAACGTAGGGAGTATGGAGTATATCAAATACATTTTTTTTTTTTTTTTTTTTTTACTTGGAAAAGCAAGAGCTGTAAAAAATCAGAAAAATGTGCATTGCATGGTGTGAGGTTTTTTCTCTTTACAGCAGTGGTGTAGAAAAACTACTGACTGTTATGGAGATACCCAAGTGTATAGATGCAGCCGTCACTATAAAGCCCAACAACTTAAGGGGGCGCAAAATCACTTCTACTAAAAACACCAGTATTGTATATGACATAAGGTAGATGGGGATGGTGCTGGTGGTGGTGGGGTGTTACTTTTTTCGGTTTGAAGGTTATTTTGGGGATCAGGGATAAAAAATTTCTTTAGGGCAGATTGGTTCTTGCCTTATATGCTCCAAGTCTTCCTCTGCAGGGAAAACAAAGCTCAAAAGTTACCCCTCCCTCCACATCTTTTCCCACCCTGGGTTGAACTTAATGGACATATGTAATTTTTTTAATCATACGAACTGTGCAACTATGTATGCATTAGGGTATCATAATATGTGTAGTGGTCATAGTTACATAGTTAATACGGTTGAAAAAAAGACACGCGTCCATCAAGTTCAACCAAGGGTGGGGAAAACGTGGGTGAAGGGAGGGAGACAAGGAGTTTAAGCCCAGCCTCCCCACTGGTGAATGCCCCGAAACCCACAAGGAAAGAACCAATCTGCTTCATGGGAGACCCCATCTCTGCCACAGATCGTCCACCAGCCAGGATCTAGAATTGTACATGGATACGTCCGTATTAATATTCTTACGTTTCTGTTTAGTGATCCTATGACTGCTTGACAGTGGCGGAACTACTGCCGTAGCAGGCATAGCCACTGCTACAGGGCCCGCACTCCCTGTGGGCCCGGCCGGCAGCAAACCGGAACTTTATTTTTCCTGCCGGCCGAGCCTTGTCATAACAAATGTAGAGTCACTAGGGGGCGGCCCGGTTACCTCACAGCTCCACAGAGCTGGTAAAAAGTATTTCAAAAGAGCTACTCCCCCAGCAGCTCCCTCCTCCCCTCTCCTCTGTACTGTTTGCGGTCCCCCTCGGACTGTCTCCGCACAGGCACAGTTGGGACAATGGAGGAGGGGTGTCTGCACTGCCAGCTGAGAGCAGGAAGCTGCTGCCAGGTGTATTTACCTTCCCAACATTTTGTCTTCCTGAGACTTCTGGACTGAATGAGACCGTTGCATTGCATACAGGTAAATTTGTGTGTGTATAGATGTGATTGTATATATGTGTCTGTAGTGTATGTATGAATATATATCTGTGTGTGTATGTAGATGTGTGATGTTTGTATGTATGTATTATCTACATAAGTGACCAGTACTCAGTGTAGGGCAGAGGGTGTTGCTTCCACAAAAAAAAAAAAAAAAAAATCTATGTAAACAATCAAAGAATCGCAGTCCACTCATATCAGAAATATCAGTACATGTGCGGGATGTGACCGGCATGTGAGTGGCTGGCGTGTGCGGGACGTGACCGGCGTGTGAGTGGCTGGTGTGTGCGGGATGTAACCGGCATGTGAGTGGCGTGTGCAGGATGTGACCAGCGTGTGCGAGATGTGTCTGGTGTACACTATTTTCTGTCATTCTTGATGGAACACAAGTTAATTTTTTTTTTTTTTTTTTTACGGATGGTGGGTGTCCCTGCCATTTTTAGTTATGCCCCTGCTGCTTAATAAGTTAAAGTAATAGAAAAAGAAAACCAACTCACCGGAATTAAACAAGGAATGAATGAAAATCCTCAAGTCAGCCTCTAGGGGGTCCTGTCAGACTTAGGGCTGATAAGGACAGGTTCAGTTGTAGTAGTGATTGTTCACCAAAAAGTGAAAAAAAAATAAACCACTTAAAAGTATTCACTAGCATTAAAATACACCATCCATAATCTTTCTACGAGGTGATGGATATTGAATTTTAGTACTAATAGTAAAATGTAGTGGCTTTGTTGGGGAGTATTAACTATGGACAGAAATGCCATTTTTACCATTTTGTTTTTCTAGATACCGATGGACTTAGAGGGGTTTTCTCACTACAAAAAATTGGCTTTCGGCATGATGGGATAGTTAAATTAAGACTTTTTCTAAATATATTGGTCAGTACTTTAGTCATGAGATAAGACGAGTGCACACAGGTTCCCTGACCATAACTCTGTTAACTGATTAGAGCAGAGAGTGATGTAACCCCATGAATGGATTGAGCTCCAGTGCAAACTCTCTCTAGCCAGATGAGCCATTGTTTTCAGTCCTCACAGCACATGTACCTTGTGTTTACGTTAGACACATCATCTGCTGCGCTTGTCAGTATAGTGGCTCAGCTACTAAGAGACGCTATACATGCTAATCCCTGCTATAGGACCACTCAGTTTAATAAGACAAAGTGAGTGTAAAACTGCTTGTGACTCCGTGCAACAGCCGAGAAAGAAAACCCCTTTAAGACTACAAATGAAATTAAGTCTGTCAACCAGCTGTCACATGCAATAACTATACAAAGTATCACCTGAAAAACTATATGGAATCACTGATGATTAAGTGGATGGACAGCAAGGCATGTGATGGCAGGAACACAATTGGCAGTGACACCATGAGCAAGCTCAGGGAGCAGGACAGTAACACAATGATAACTGACCCTAGGAGCTAACTCTCCGTGAATTTCCCCTGAACCTGTCTGACATTTGACTGACACCCTTCTGACCCCATATCATCCCCAAAACGGACACTAAAGATAAACTTGAAGTGCAATTTACTCTGACACAGCAAGTTGCTCTAGGTCACAAAGACTTCTTTAGTAGAGCATTGCAGAAGACTACACAAAAATGGAGATTTTTGAGGACTACAGAAAATTCAGACATAACCTGGAAAGGCTGGACAAGAAGTAACTAGAACTAAAATGGAAACAGATTATTTGACAAACTTAAAAAGACGACCCAAATGAGCAGAGCTTGGCTATCAACAACCCATCCTGCTGCAGAGCCAAGAATTTATCTAGAAGCCTCACATCTAGCCATTCCACTCAATGAGCAAAGACTGCACAGCATTTTCAGCTGATCTGCAAACACTGGCACACACAAAAGATATTCATGGCTTGGAAAATCCTTGCTGATCACCTGATCCTAACAGGGGTTTACTATGGTACTATAAAAGAGATGAAGGTGTGTAATTTTATTACATGTATATTAGAAAATTTTATGACTCCTATTATAGACAAAATTAAAAACATAGTGTTGGACAACTGTCACGTACACACTCACCAGCACATCACTGGGGGACACTGTAATGGAGTCGATTTATTTCCACTTGCGCTCACCTCTCAATCACGTAGCGAATCAAGCATAAATCGCACCCCAAGACAGTTCCAGCACCCCAAGTTATCCGCTGCCACCACCTTCCTTCAATAATCAAAAAACAGGAGATCAGAGAGGAAGGACTGCTGATCCCCAAAATATTTAAGAACACTAAAAGAAAAAAAAAACCCCGCTTACCAGGTCACCTCACTGCTCTCAAGCAGCTACAAAAAAATAAAAACTCCTTCAAGGAAATGGATCCATGCAGCGACAAGAACTAACCTATTAATGGTAACTTTAATATTGAACGATTTACAGTGCTTACATAAACAAAATACAATGACAATGACTATGACATACATATCAAACAATTCTAAAATAAAAGGGATAAACTTAGAAAGATTTCACACTTACAATGCATCAACTTTCAGATCCAAGGGGTATGGAGAAGATGGAACACAGCTCAATCAGATATTGAACCCCAGGCTATGAACACCAGATTTGAGTCTGGCCATGTGTTTTATAGGCCCAAATCTCTGTCCAGGTTTCCCCTCCTCTCTCATAATTCGGCTGCTCTTTTACTGGCTGAAAATATGAGGTGGGTGGACACTTGTTGTCTAATGAGGGTTGTTGCTTACTATCCCCACTAGATGGCAATCATGGACTGTGCTTCTGCTGTGGACAGATCAATGACCTCTGAACTGTTGTGCCTAATCCTTCATGGTTCTATGGGGTCATAGGCCACATCTGTGATGATATGGTGTGGTCTTCCATCAAGTATTCTTGACAGCTTGCATACACAAAGTTGGCAATAAAAACGTAATAAAATGGATACAGCCCATGTTATCCAAACATTTGAGTAATGTAAGTGACTAAAAGGCCTTATGTAAGGTTTTCCAAACTTATTCTACAAATCCCGTTCCCACAGGGGGGGGGTGATATTCTGAGCTACAGGGATTGTAGACTGACAATCTAAGAAATGGTTAATGACAATACAGAATACATATAATTTTCAGTGTACTACATTACAACAACCACTTTAACTATTGCTCACAACTGATGCCATGATCACCTTTAATCTCACCTGCTTGGGAACACTTTCCTAAGCTTATCTTGGTTAAATTTTTCAAAAGAAAGCAAACTCAGCCATTTACTATCAGTTATAGATTAGGGACTAGAGTTACTTAATGCACTTCCCTGCATTTTATCTAGCAGAAATAGTAGTTATTTTATCTGCTAGCTGCTGCCATCCAGTGACCTTCTTTATTTAGCCTTCCGAAATCCTGCTGTGACTGCGACAGTGTTATGTAGGTTTCACGTGTATCTACAGTCCTTCAATATAGGTGTGCGTTTGTGTATATGTGTGTAGATAGATAGATACACAAACACGGGTGCCAATAGGGCAGTATGGTCAGTATTCCTGTCAGGGATTTGGCTGTATGGGGTCCTGAAATGGTTAATAGATGACTGATGGAACACGTATACAGGCCTGCTATCAGTCATCTATTAACCATTTATATATATAAATATATATATACTGTATATATATATATAAATATATATATACTGTATATATATATAATATATATATATGTATATATATATAAATTAGATATCTGTATGATAATCACACATAATATAATACTGTATGAGGCATATATTACAAAGTAAAGTATATATATATATATATAGTATCTGCTAGCTGTTGAAATCCACCACCACTCCCAATAGTGGAGATCTAGTATGAGGCATTTTACCAGAAGTAAAGTCCACTGCACAAATAGGATATTAGCTAGCTGCGAGCCGATAAGGAGGGCAGAGCTTGCATCCGTCCTTCCCATTCACTTCTATGGGAGTTTCTGAATTTAGCTTTGTGTGCTGAGCTATGTTCGGGAGCTCCCATAGAAGTGAATGTGGAGGACACATGAAAACGCTGCCCTCCTCATTCGCATGCACGGTCGGCTCGCAGCTAACAAATACCTGACCTGTGCCGTGGACTTTATATCCTTTTAGTTAGTAAATAACTGTAAGTGGCACGATTCTGTAGCTGGAAGACCACAAGGTCTAGCTTCCAAAGGGAACCATAAAACTTTGTATTTGGAGATCCCTTCTCCCAACCTAACTGTGCCAATTATGTTATGTTCACACTGTGCCGTATTGAAACGGTCCAACATTTAACAACAAAAAAAGTTCTACCTCAGACTGTGTCCAATAAAATACACAACACCCTAAGTTAATTTTACATAGATTCCTAGGCAAAACCACCTCATATTTCATACAATGCAGGTTTTACTCTCTCATTTACATGTCGATTCATTGAGGCGGATTCCGTACCTCCCATATAGTATATAGGAGGCAAAAAATCCAATCGCTGAAATTAGTGTTGTATCCTCACCTGGAATCCGAGCTTATAATAAGTGATTATCCGATGAGGATCTATTTTGGATTCAGACGCTGAATTTTCAGCATCTGAATCCGTTGTGTGAATATATCCTTAAAGGGGTGGTCTCATTTCCAAGTCTCATAGGATGCATGAATGAAATAATGCTGCTTTGCTCTGTCACTTCCTGGTCAAGCTGTCTGTAATTAGCATATGAGCTCCGTGTATTCAGACTTCTGCTAATTAGATAAAACTCCTGCTATCAGGAGCAAGGAGGCTTCTGAGTTAAAGTTAAAAGAAGTAATTACTGGCTTTTGTCTGAAAGATCAGATAACAAACAAGCTCTCACTGTCCAGAGTTCTGTGATCCCCATGACCTATATGACGTAACTCCCTGCTATCAGATAGAACAAACAGCAAGGAGAGGGGGGTACACAGGTTGGTCACTTGGGGAACCAGAGAGTACACAGTAGGTGATAAAATCACTTGTAGCGCCTTAACAAAAATAAGAATGAACGCAATATATTTGGAAAACATCTTCATTTAATGATCCCAAAATGTTTAAAGCTAATCTTTGTAGCAAGACAACCCCTTTAAAGACGTTACGCGGGAAGGCTGGTCTCTTCTGGGATTCATGCACTGTAACCAATACTGTAGCTCACTTGCATTGAAATGGAAAGATGTTTATATAATACTGCACTTAAGCCATGGACAGGTGCAGCGCTGTTTTTCAAAGAAATCAGCCATATTTTTCTAAAATATAAAGAGCATTTTAATATTAACCGAACCACACTGCCAAAAACTTGATTTTGCACTCCTGTCCGTTTAGCAGACCACCAATAAACATAAAGCAAACAAGGAACAGATGACTTACAACTTCACCTGATTCTAATTACTTCTGTCACATTTTATGACACCCTGGCAGTGTAAAATTATTTAATTGCAGAACACTATCCAAATTAATTCTACTACAGTGACACATCATTGGGATTTTTCAACCACTTTTTGCATCAGTAATTTTGATATGCAAACAGACGCAATAGCAGAGGGCAAAAGGAAATAAAAGGTCTAATCAAACAATTTCCAAAGTTACAGCTAGAATAAGTAATTAGAAGGCTTAAAACAATTAACTTTTTTGAAGAGTATCTGGATATTAAATATTCACACACACATATATGTATGAGCAATATATACACCGATAATCCCCAGGTAACATTCATATGACTTAGGAATGGAGGTTATTACTGGGTGCGATGTCAGAACAGGAGTCTCACCACATTTACTTGAGCTCTGTTAGCAGTGTTGCATGCTACACGCTACAGCCGCTTGCACATGTGCCACCAGACGCTCTTCCTCCAGATATGACAGGAATGCCAAACCGGGCTGAAACATCACAGGTATATCTGGAGCAATAACTTTGCCATTTGCAGTATCTCCCCAGCACCTGGAGGGTTACTATACCCTCCAGGTTTTCTGGTACATATACATTTTATGAATTCAGGATGTGGTGTGTTGTGGATTTACCGAACAGAAATCCTCTCCCTGTGCAGGACCAGTGGTATTTCCAGGGGGGGGGGGGGGAGAAAAGAAAGGGAGGTTAAGTCTACTGAACAGGGCCAGAAGGCGCTCAACAGATAGAGATGATCTACACACATATACAGATGTAGCAAAGATACACTTGACCCAGAACTTCCTGTGCCATAACATCAATTGAGCATTTTTAATGCTTTTAATTAGTGTTGAGCGATTGCGTTGGCTATCGAGATCGATCGATAGTCGATAGTCGGCCGCTATCGATAAGGTTTTTTTGATAGTGAGCATCGATTATGCGCGATGACCATTAAAGTCTATGGAGAGCAACAACCCCCCATTATTACACCCAAACAAGGCTGGAGAAGCTGAAATTAACATCCACAACAGTCAAATGGATACGTGCTACATCTTAGGCAACACACTTAGGTTATAAAAGTCACAGAAAAAAAGTCACAGACCTTTATACTAATCCAATGGACTTGATACACAGCCTGACACACTTAAAAACTGGCGGATCTCTCCCAACACAAGTAAATAGTGCAGAAGGCAGTATGTTTGGAACCATCATGTTACTAGATCTGGACATTGGATATTTCCCTGTCCCTGGAACGCAGCATGAGCCCAATCCGATGATCCCCCACATTTAAAAAGTGCCGCAAAAAGGAGGGTTCGTTCAACCACCATTTAGTTTCTCTGGACAGTGACTTTACATTCCTGGCCACACCATGAGCCCAAACCTGCATGAACCCCACATTTAAAAGTTGCGGAAAAAGGAGTATCTTCAACCACCATGTTAGTTAACTGGACATTGAATATACTTTTCCTGGGACACAGCATGACCCGGGCCGGAGTATCAGGGTGGTGCGGTGAAAGCCAGCTGCGTCCCGTCCATACTATTCACACGCAGGTTAAATGCCCTGTTGAGCGCAGCAACGAAAAACTGTCCATGCGAAGCAGAAGTTGCTGAAGCGGAAGTGTGAGAACTTCCACCTTCCTCTGTACACAGTCCAATACCTGTGAGCGGCGCGAGAGTGCGCGCTCCGAGATATAGGTGGACCAATTGACTTCACTGGAAATACGTGTTAACGCGCCTGTTACGACCAGGTGCCCTTTATCTTGGCATTCTTTTTTCTCATTTACTCATCGTGCTGGAGAAATGTCTCTGTACTTTGTTTCTCTTTCCGTTCTCCATAATCATGTCCTCTGATAACCTACATCTTCAAGTTTCTGTACCTCCTTCTACAATTCAAGGAATTTTTTAACAGCGATTTTGTACATGCTTAGTTTTGTAGACTTTAATCTAGAAAACACATTTTTTTAAATAGATGTTGGGTTAGCCACATGTCCTTTGTTTCGTCTTTTTTCATTGTAGTAAATGGGTTGTCTCAATACAGGGATTGATAGCTTATGTTAAAGATCTTGCAAAAACAAGTCATTTTGCAATATGTGTCCCATTAACAGGAGCGCTACCGTATTCCTGTTTCTGACAGCACCATCACCCTTGAGCACTCTGACAATTGTGAAGAACAAATTTCTGTTAGAAACAACATTTTTTTAGAATAGGACATGTAGTATAGCTGCATGTCACAGCAAAATGCCCCCAAATATTTAAAGCAGACCCTTGAGCCACTTTGGTCAATGGGTTAAGAACAAATGTCGGTTAGAATACAACATTTTTAGAATAAGGACCTGTAGTATTCTGCATGTCACAGCAAAATGCCCACCAAAAATTCCAAGCATGACCCTTGAGCCACTTTGGTCAATTGTGAAGGAACAAATGTCTGTAGAAACAACATTTTTCTATATATAGTGACGCTGTAGTATTGCTGCATTCTAAGCAGCATTACCCACGAGAAAATAAATATGACTTCGCAGAATATGTAATTGATGTGAGGTGAGAAATGCCAGTTAGAAGCCACATTTCTGTTCCAAGGACCTTGATTATTGCTGTACACTCACAGCTACATGACCCCAAAAAATTATAATATACTCTCAGCCACTTATTAAAAATGGAGTGGAAAATGCCACTAAAGTCCACATTTCTGTTGTCCTAAGGACCATAATTTATAGCAGTAGCTCACAGCAACATGACCCCAAAAATTAAAATATTGACTTCTCAGCCACATTAAAAATTGGTATGGATAAGATGCCACTTAGGCATTCACATTTCTTCCAAAGGACATGAATATTGCTGTATTCTCACACAACATGACCTCAAAACCATTGACAATGCGAAAACTTCTAAGATAAAGTGAATAAATATTGAATACGTGTTGTCATGAAACCTTTCTGTCATTTACAGTCTCCACCCATCAAAACCAGCAAAATGACTGTTGGAAAATGAGAATAAAATAATGGCAGTAAGAATGATCATTTTAAAAAAAAGTTTTCAAGAGTACCATTACTGTTTGAAAAGGAATGGTGAAGTAGACTGGCAACTAATCGTGACCCTCGGCATTGGGGCTACCACAACCAACTCAGAGATCCATGCCTGATTCATCTTGATGAAAGTCAACGATCACACATATCCTGTGGAAAGCCGGATGCGTTTGTCGTAATGACTCTCCAGCTGTAGCTGAAGGTCGCTCAGATATGACGCTGGCTGCTGGCATGACAACACCTCTATGGGCGTAACGACCAGCTCGGGCCATTCGTCCATTTGGATACCCAGAAGTCTATTGGGTCCGGAACACACCACATGCAAAAACATCGGTGTTGAGACGCAGATAGTCCCCTTGCACCATGATCTTAAGCTGGATCCTCTGTGTGTTGGATGTGGCCCTGCATTGCATGCGTTTGGTGAGGTGGGTAAACAAAGATTGCCAGAGGTCCACCCAATTTAGGCTTTCTGCCTACCTTGCTTCTGCTGCTGCTAACTCCTAAGGGGGGGGGAGATATGGGGGGGGGAACCTGTTTCGACACGTAACGATGTTGTTTCCACCGTGACATTTGGGGACCGTGAAGCAGACCACCAGATGATCTCCACCTTATCAATAGCAGGTCTCATTTCCTGCTTTTACTCTCTATTTGGGTGGGTGAAGGAAAGTGCTGATTTTGTTTTGTACCGGGATCCCAGGAGGGTGGCCCACCCAGTAACTGCTGTCAGTTTTGATGGCCTTAATGCAGGATCATGTTGGAGGATATGAGCATCCAAGCACTCATGTGAGAGATGGAGCCTTGATTTCCCTAAAAAAAGCCTCTGGGTCGAGGGGTCACTAGCAAACTGATCTTCCTCATCTTCCTCCTCGCCTCAAATTCGCGCCACCTCTTTCACAAGGCAGGGACGTCGGTAACATCGGTTGTCCATAGAATACCTCCTCCTCCTAGCTCCTCCGCTGCTCCGGCACAGGGGGCGATGCGGCGACATCAGCCCTGACTTGCCTGAGTTGATGCTCCCTGAGTGCTGATGCGCCACCTTGCACTACGTCTGGAACCCGAACCACAGCCTAATGAAGACCGATGAAATTGTGAAAACTGTCGTGCCTTGTGGATTTGACGAGAGAAAGGCTCCGTGTCCGCAGTTCTGTGGTCCGTCTCCTCCTCCGTCGCTGGTTGGGAACCTTTGTTTTCATAGTGTCCAACGATCTTCCAGAACTAAGATCACCACAATCTCATGCTGACCGGCAAAGGGTCCCCCTGACCATTTTGGTGCTTCTTCAAAACTGGGAAAGGGTGGTGCAGAGCTCTTTTACCTGCCTCCACTCTCGGTTGTTCAAAACCCCAGGTCCTACCGCTGCTTGTCAGGCCCTGTGTCCTTCGACTGCTAATGGGATGGCTGGCCCCAACCTGGGGCATGTGGATTGGAATTCCCCGGTTGCCACGTCAACAATGAGAGGTTGACGGGGAGCCCCAGCTGACGCTTCAACGCACCAGGGGAGGCAGGTGCGAACGGCGAAGTGCGAACCAACCTCGAGCCTTCTCAGCGGGAGTCCCCGACCCGGTACTTTTAGAAATTTCTGGACACAAGGTTCTGACATTTTCCAGGCAAGGGAAAGGCCCACCTACCCATCTAAGGCGGCCCGCAATTTCGCCCCTTATCGCACACCACCTTTCTGGGCCCGTTCTTGCACCCAGCCAGCCTCGCCCCGGCTTTGACCGTCCAAAGCTCCACCTGGTGTGGAGGTCTCCCCAAGAGATTAAAAACAACACGGGCCCGGTTCTCTGGCACTGTGCCACCAGAGGACCTTGGGGAAGACCCTGCACCCTCCCCGCGGTTTTTTAAGAGCGTCGCGAGCCTGAAGCCACCTCCCCCCCGAACATCCACCCATCTCACCCAGTGAGCTTCCAAGATATGCGGCCTTGGGCCCGGGCTTACAGTCCATTTCGGTGGGGGAATGGGTTTTCCGGGCACAATGAAAACAACGCGCTTTAAATTTTTTGATGACACGTGGCTGGGCCCGCAGGGACGGCTTTTCTGGGAAAGAAATGCCTGCTCGCCTGGTATTGGGGGCACGACCATGATTTGGGGGAACCCATCTTGCCCCAACAAAGGGAA